>VZTX01028109.1:177957-225185 GCA_013400915.1 Pardalotus punctatus
CGCGGGTCGGTGCCGCCGCGGCCGGGCTGGGGAGGAGGATGCTCGGGGGGAGGGACCCTTCCTCGGGGGCTCCGAGCGGTGACGGGAGGGTGCGGGACTGCCCAGGCTTCTCTCGCTGGGGTTCGCTCAGCATCCTCCCGGCCTCGGTCCGCCGGTGCCGTGCTCCGCCTCGTTACCCTTCTAAACCGGCTGTATCTTAAAAGGCAGCATTTCCTTGAAGCGTGTACCGGGTTGTGAATAAACCAGAATGGCTGTAGCAAGCTGTGTTTCTGGTAATACTGCAAATAACGTACATTGCTTTGATATTATAGTGTTGAGGCACCACTGGGCTCAACTGTAGCTTTTTGCCTTTTGCAAGGGAAGCATAATTTTCACTCTTATTTTTATTTCAAGCTTCGAGGAGTCTTTAGAGGATGGGTGCAGCGAACTTTCCAGAGCACCCAGGCAGCTACGGCCTCCCAGAACACCTGTGCTGCTGATGACAAGGCTACAAGCCCTGTGCCCAAGGACTGTCTTGTTTGCTCATACAATGAATGGGATCCACTGGAAGAGGTCATTGTGGGAAGAGCTGAAAATGCTTGTGTCCCACCTTTTTCTGTGGAGGTTAAGGTAAACAATAAAAATTAAATGGAAAATGTGGAACTTGTATACAAAATTTACTTAAGCTTTGCAATGCATAAGGTGTGGGGTTTACTCTTGAGGATTCTTCTTTCAAGGTAGTTGTTTACATCCATGAAACTTTACAGCATAGCCATGTTGGTGAGGCATGTGCTTTTTTCTTTGGACTTTCAACTGAATTAGCTGTTTTAACAGAAGTCACTAGTAGAGAGCACCTCTAATATGTGCTATCTCCTCTAGTGACATAGCCCTGATGTTATCAAAGTACACACACAAGCTTTTGAGATAGTTGGTTGGGCTGATGAAACTTTAATTTGGCTTCAAACTACGTAGGGTTACCACTTGAAAAAAAAAGTGTAGTATTCTACTTAAGTCTGAGCAAGACTGAGTTCCGTAGCTGTAGATTACCACAACAGCTCTGAAGTAGTTTACTGAAACTCCCATGTGCTACAGTAAATATTTTGTGGAAATACATAGTCCACTATTTTTTCAGGATTTTTCTATGCCTAAAACTACAGCAGCAACCTAAATAAATCCATGATTCTTTGTTCTCTGGAATCTTGTATTTTAAACAGTAGCACTCAAATAATGGGCTTGTTCCAGATTATTATGTACTTTACCTGGACTTTAAAGTTCCTAACTGTGTGTGTTACCTGCATTTGTGGGCAAGTTCTTGAATCTTTATCATTTTTCCAGTACCTGCAGGGCAGTAATTCATGGCTGCCACAGCAAAATGAGCTGGCACACTACTTCTGCCCAAGAGACCTCAGTAAAAACTTAAAGGATATCCTGACAAAGTTGACTTGAAGACCTCAGTTAAAAAAAAGAAAGAATTCTGATCTGATGTTTTACTGCCTGTGAAGCCATAACTGCTCACATGAGGTCAGAACTTCACTTCCCTTACATGATATGTCAAAAGTTCAGTGAGGAATGACAAAGTGTAGGATTGCCTCTGCAATTCAAATACCTATGACTTACAGTTAAAGCAAGATTTAAATTTGCTTTATGTCAACTGGCAAGTCCACATCAGGTAATGGGAACAGAGCCAGCTGAGATGTGCTTTCCTCTAATTTTCTCTGCTTTTGTCTTAAATGTTGCTGTAGAAACTGGAACAGTAACATTAACAGCTTGGGGAGGGGGGTGTTGCTGAATAATCCAAGCAGTAGTCCAGTCCTACCTTGACATTATTATTAATTAATTAATAGATTTATTATTGTTCAAATCTCCATGTGGTGGAAAGGTCGGGTGTGTAGGTGTGTGTTGCTCCAGCATAATACAATGGCCATAAATCCCTGTTCCTCCTGTAAGTAGCAAAACTAGAATTGAGGTGTATCACGTGCTGTCTGCCAAGTGCATGAGGGTCCATGGTTATAAAAACTGCAGTTAAAAACTAATGAATTTTACTCTTGTAAGGACCATTTTAAGCTTTGGCCCTAAGATGCTTGAAAAAATGTATCTCAAATTATAGCAGTTTGGTAAATACTTGTGTTGAGACTGTGTTTTAAGATTGTATGCATGTTTATTTACTGAGTATTTAAATGCAGGACGTATGGCTGCATTCAGCATTCTCTTGTACTTTGAGACAAGGGTTTGGTACACTCAAGTGTTTTTGCTGTGATGTGGGAATGATGTGGTTGGCATAAGAAGGAGGAAGGAAGGAATTGAATAGGAGCCCTGCATATCTGATGAATATTAATGAGCTGACACTTTATTGCAAATCTTTTTCAGAGCTTGAAATGAGCTATGTAAAGGTAAATACAATATTTGAAAACTTGAAAAATCTTAACGACAGGGTTAACAACTGCCTTAATTAGGAAGATGCCCTTTTTTGAATGAGCACTTCAGTGACAAATCCCACCACTGAGATATATTCTTCTGAAGCAGTTAACACTCAAGCAGTTGAACTTTATAGCTTTGTACTCTGCAATGCTTTTCAGTCTATTTTGTGAATAATAATGCGTTTTGGGTGAGGAGGTATTATTAACAGAAATCATTATATCTTGAGTGAGAAGATGGGAGTGTGTATGTGTGCTTACTACTGAATTAGGCAAAAATAATTTTGATCTGAAATTAAGTTTTAATGTCCTAAGCTTAATAACTGTCATTACTAGGTTTAAGGTACATCTTGAATATGTTAATTATTTTCCATGACAAATGTTTAAAGTAAATAGCAACAATACGGAGCAATACTGCTGTTTTTAAAGGACAATCTTTCCTTATGGCATGCTCTTAAATTTCATTCTGAAAAGAAAGAGTTTGTTTTAAATGTTGTCTTTTCTGTGTCCTATTCATGGTCCTTTTTGAACAGTCTGAACTGGCTTGTATGCCTGTGACCAAAGGGGTGTGAAATCTCAACCCTGATTTGCTGTGAAATACATGTCCCAGCCATATACCCATTGCCCAGTTATTCAGAAGGCAGAGAATATGAGTAGTGTTCCAATGTTAACCCTTATTCTGTTGTAACTTTAGGATTATGCCATCCCATTAGTGCAACACAAGTGTGGTTCCTCAGGTTTGAAAAAAAGCAGTTCTAGAGGACGTGGTGGAGAGAGGAGCTGCACCTCAGGGATTGGTGATATGCACATACATCATGGCTGGCTCTGAAAATAACCAGCTTCGCTCCATAGGACAAATTTATCCCATTAGCAGCACACATTTCCATAGGAATGTTAAACAGTTCATGTGATCTGCATGTGACTTCTGAGCAGCTGCCAAGTTTGAAGTGATCAAATTACCCAAGACCTCACTTAGAGAAAAAGAATAAATTCCCTCAGGAAGGATGGGAAGAAGCCTCAGCACTGGAGGAGCAGGGTGCCCATGCTGAGGCTCTCTGTGTAAATGTTAAGGCTGAATTTTCTTTCTTCTCTCTTATCTCTATAGCATAAGGCAAATACCCAGAAACAGTAGAGGATAGGGGCTCAGTGGCAGCGTTAGCACAAAGGAACATTATTGCTCTGATTTTGGTGAGAACATTGTGTTTTGGGAGGTAGTCAGGATCGCAGTGTCAGGAGACAACATCATGTTTGGAAGGGCAGGTTCTCCTGCATCCCCTTGCTGTCCCTCATGCTGCCTGGATGTGAGGGACTCTGCTGGGGAGAAAGAACCAGTTGCTGACCTGTTCCTGACCCCTTCTGCTGTCGTTCCAGAAGGGCTCCATATGCACTTGCATCTCTTCTAACACTGACATGACAGAGGAACATCAGATACATCCAACGGAAGCAGCACCATTTGTTTTGATTATACGTCTGGGCTTTCTCACCCATGAGAGCTAGGACATTATTTTGAATTTGTTTTTAATTTAAGAAGGCTATCACAGCATTTCAGCAGAGGATTTAGGTCTGTGAAAGTTGTACTTGCTTCAATCCAACCCTGGCAGGTGAATTTAGTATCTTTTACCTCTTCTAGACTGCTGCTGTAGCTGAAGTATGGCTCCTTCTGACCAACAAGGCGTGCTACCTGTACTTGGGATGGCTTTAGAATTCCTGATGTCACCATTGTGACAGTACTGAAGTGAGATTTTAATAAGGTGACTACAGATGTGTGCATTTTGGAGATTAGCTCAAGGTTGTTCTAATTTAAACCCATGTCTGATAGCCTTATTAAATAGCAGAGTCTACAATGTTTGCCACGTTTGGTGTGTTTGCACAAGTGTTCTGTAATAAGGACCAAATGGCCACTTGGCAACACTAGTCACTCAATACTAACTGAAGTGTAATGGAGTCAAAATATTGCAGGAATCTGATAAAAGCCACACTCCAACACATTAGGATCAAGAACAAGAGACTTTGAATGTTGAGAATTGCATTTTACACATCTATTTCACTCCAAAATAACTGATGGTTATTCTTTGTCCCTTCATGTCCTTTTCTTTTAGGCAAACACATATGAAAAATATTGGGGATTTTACCAGAAATTTGGAGGCCAGAGTTTCCCCAAAGACCATTTAAAAAAAGCTATTGCTGAAATTGAAGAGATGTGCAATATTTTGAAGGGAGAAGGTGTTACTGTCAAGAGGCCTGATCCAATTGACTGGTCTGTGAATTATAAAACACCTGATTTTGAGTCTACAGGTAAATGTTCTTTTATTGCTGCAGGTCTTGTCTGTTTAGCTCTTGTCTGAGACATTTGGGATGCCGTCTAGTGTACCTTCCTGCCGGGAGCAGGATTATCGCCAGCGCTAGGTGAGCTCAGTGATGGTTTTCTGTAGCTACGACTTGGAAGCTCTCCAGGAATGGAGATTCTGCCACCTGATTTGCTGACCTGCTGCAGTGCTGTGTGAATTTCCTGATGAAAGACCTTTGCCTAATACCTAACCTGAACTTTCCACAGCATCTCCTGCCAGGATGCCTCTCCGTGTTGTCACTGCCACTGCCAAGAAGTTTTAATCTTTCATGATGCTCGCAGTGGCTGTAGACTGTTACTGCTTTGTCCCCTCCTTGCCACATGAAAGTCAAATCTCTAAGGCCCCCTGGCTGTCCTGATAGCTTTGTTGGATCCTAGAGTTGGATTCATCTTAAACTGAGGAGGACAAAACAGTTGGAGGCAGTGGTTTGCCAGGAAGATCCTCGCAAGTGTCAAGGGAATTTGAATGTCTCTTTACCTGCACACATTCCTCCATGTGCAGCGCCCTACGGATTTGGTTATCTGCAGTGAGAGCACACGGCCTCACCAAGCCTTGCATCAAGTGTAGTCCTTGGGCTTCTTTCATGTAATATATGCTGTTAAATTGTTCCAGTGAAATTCAAACTCATTAAGGAACAGATGCTGAAAAGTCTAATGGGACTACTTCCTGCACTGGTTCTGTGTTCCAGCAAATTCCTCTTCTGTGCTATTATTTTTAAAGGGATAGGATGTAAAGGATGTTCTGTTGGAAAATTCAGTGCCCATCATCGCTTTTTAAAGTCATATGGGTATTTCATAGGCCTTGGTTTAGTTAATTTTCAATATGAAGTGAGGCTTTCAAATTATGGAGTGGAGGCTTGATGGTGGATGGCTTTCATGTAGCTGTGAATTTGTTATGAGTGAGACTTTGTAGCAAAGGTTCCATGTATTTTGAACAAAAAATATTACTTTGAAAAATCACTGATGAATGTAAGGACCTAATATGATGCGCTGGCTTCCTCATATTGCTAACAATGCTTTTTGACATTATTTTGGATAGAAATAATGGTAAAAAGGAGGGTAAAAAGTGCATTAGCTAGAAGAGCTGAGAAAGGCATATTTGTCTCATTAATGGCCACTTTCCTTTCAGGTATGTATGCTGCCATGCCAAGAGACATCCTGTTAGTGGTGGGAAATGAAATTATTGAAGCACCTATGGCTTGGCGTGCTCGGTTCTTTGAGTACAGGGCGTACAGACGACTCATCAAAGATTATTTCAACAGTGGTGCTAAGTGGACAACTGCCCCCAAGCCCACAATGGCAGATGAACTCTATGATCAGGTACTGCTCTCATTTTCCCTCAGAACTTCAGTGATATCTAGGATTCACAGAATTGTGGGGGGAAACGACACAAAACAATTCTGGAGACTTGATTTTTTTAATTTTTTTTTTTTTCCCCTAGTGTATGCAAACATGCTGTAGCCTTTGCAGCTGAAACTCAGTGTGTGCAATTAGAGAATAAGGAACAGGAAGTTGTGTCTATTGAATTCCTCTGCTTTGAATTGTTTTGCTTACTGGCTGTAACTGAGCATTACTAAAGAGGAAGGAATGCTAGAAAAACATCACAGAGATTACTTTAAAGAATGAAGATTCCCTGAGGATTTCCATATGTCCTGAGTGTGTTAGGAAAGTGGGAAAGGATATATATTTTGTCACAGAACCCCCCCAACTCATAATTGGCATTTTGCATGATGATTAGTATTTTGAAAGTTTCATAAAAGAAAGAGTGGAGGGTCTAAACTGCTAAACTGTGACTATTTAACTTCCAAATATTAAAGTGAATAGTTTCTTTTTTTTTTTTCCTAATCCACCTCTCTTGGAAAATTTTGGTTTTTTCCTATAGCCACCAAATGCGTTAGGACCTTGGTGACAGCATTTAAAATAAATGCAGTTAACTAGTTGTGGAATGATTGCAGCTTTCTGGGAACAGTGTCATCAATAATACATAGAAGTCTTTGTAAATTAAAATTACATTAGAGAAATATGTCAGCATGAGAATTTCTAGAGCCTGTTCTGAAACATGGAAACTCCTTACCTGGTATTTTTGTGTGCTGGATTTTTACATCTGAGTTGTTCTTATTTGCTTTGTTTAATTTTAAAATAATGATCTACCTTCTAGTTTGAGGTACTGCTCCATTCCAAAATGTGGAAAAGTAGGGAGTCCACCTTTGTTAGGAAATAGCTTCCATTCCAGTATTTCTGTCACTGTTGGACTGGTAGTTAAACTCCACTGGTAATGAATACTTTTGATCATGAAGTCAGAATATTATTCACACAGTGGTTCTGAAGAGCAATTAATTTCTTGATATAACTCTTGTCTCTTATCTCGTGACCTATTCTTGAATGTGCTTAAAACCTTTAATTTTATGTCCACATTTAGATTTTCTTTCCTATTTTAGTAAGAAGTAACCAAAACCACCTCCAAGAAACATACTAGCTATCAATATTAACACATTTTCCTAATTTTAAATTACTCTTCAGTAGCAAATAATTCAAGAACTTTCTTTTAACATCTCCAACCTGAAGTTGTTATTCCCTTTTCTACAACTAGAATTATCCAATCCACTCTGTTGAAGACAGGCATAAACTGGCTGCTCAGGGAAAATTTGTAACTACTGAATTTGAGCCATGCTTTGATGCCGCTGACTTCATTAGAGCTGGAAGAGATATTTTTGTGCAAAGGAGCCAGGTAAACTAAGCTTTGTTTCAACAGTTTTGGTATCTGTCTTAACGCTTGGTATTTTATCTTTTTAAATTCCCAAGCAGCAGTCAAATAAGAGTATTGGCAAATGAAATTGCTCTTCACAGAATGTTTGATATATATGATAAGTTTGCCTTCCAGGTAAGGGGTTAGCCAAAGACACAATTCTCTATTATATTGACTTTATCTATTTAATTAAATAAAACCTTAGACAAACTAACCTTGCAGTTTATATTCTATCCTAGTAAAGCTGAATTTGTCCTGTTTTCAGGTTACAAACTACATGGGTATCGAATGGATGAGGCGACACCTTGCACCAGACTACAGAGTGCACATAATATCCTTTAAGGATCCCAACCCTATGCACATTGATGCCACTTTTAATATCATTGGGCCTGGTCTTGTGCTGTCTAACCCAGACCGTCCCTGCCATCAGGTGAGAGTGTGCAAGAGGGGAGTGTGCAAGTGGTTTTTTTCATGTTTAAAAACCACTCAGCTGACTTAGCTCCCTGCTGGGTAATTACTATTCCACACATTTTTTTCATATACATAATCTTATTTTTCCTCCCCTTTTCCTTTCTACAATTTCTCATAATGTTACTTGAAAGAGGATTTTTGGTCTCCTCCTATTAAACCCATGTTCTGGGACTTTTCTCAGGGAAAGCTGCTGTCTGTGTAGGTAGAAAAGATAAATGCAGCTTGCTTTCATAAAAACTGGTTTGGCGGTTCTGGGTGACCGGGAAGTGGTGGGGGTGTGTGTGAATGGTGCGGATGAAAGGGGGTTTTTCTTGAATGGTGCCGATGAAAGGGAGCTTTTATTTCAAATCCTGGCAGGCCAGGCTGGTTATTGAGTGCTCGGGATTTGAGCTCCGCCTCGTGGTAAGGCTGGAACACTCGCAAATGCTCTTCCAGCTATTCAGGGAATGAAGATGAAAAGTCAATTCTCCTTAGCCAAATTATCCTCCTCTTATTTTTAACTTAATTCTTAATGCCTTTACATTGTTACCTTTGTTAAATGAACCGCACGTTCGTTTTCTTATAAAGCATGAAGGAAAGGTAATTTTGTGCTATTTCTGATGGGTTTGTTTTTAGAAACATCAGTGTAATTCATATCAATGGCTTTTACAATCATGTGGGAAGAAATAACACACAAAAAAAGGTATGTTTGGGCTGTTACCAATCATTTACTTAACAGGCTCCAAACTGCAAATGCTAGCTTTTGTCTTTAACATATCTTAGTATACCTAGCATATAGAAAACCGATAGAAATAAATGCTATTGGTATGCAAAATCTAAAAAGGCTTTAAAAAATTGCTTGTATGAAAACTGGGTTTGTAGATGAAACCTGAATGAGGGCAAGAATCCCCTGAGGGCAGGGGATGTCATGCATTCAAATATTCTGAGACAATCTGGCATAGGTTGGAGGACATAATGTGATACTCTAAGAACCCTCTGGAGAATATATCTAAATTGCTCTTCCAGATTGAGCTCTTCAAGAAAGCCGGCTGGACTGTGATTCAACCCCCGGTGCCACTCATCCCAGATGGTAAAGTCACTCTTCCAAGGATCCCACGAGTAATCTTAAAGGTATTAATATGGAGTAACATTGGTACAGCGTAAGGTTTATTCTGTGTTTAGATCACCCGCTGTGGATGTCTTCTAAATGGCTCTCCATGAATGTCCTAATGCTGGATGAGAAACGTGTGATGGTGGATGCCAACGAGACATCGATTCAGAAGATGTTTGAAAAGCTGGGTATGTCCTAACACACTTCTACATATACTTAAAGGAAAATTATTGCACTACCAGCCAGGGTAAATGGAGGTTTCACTTAAAGTAGTCAAAGCAGCCAGCGCTGGGAAAAGTACCCAAACAGTTGGATTAGCAGATAAGAATCATTCAGTGATTTTTCTCCTGAATACTTCAGTCATAGAAATACAATCTTCTTTTACCCCCTAAAGCTTGCAGCACATAAAGGTGTGAGTAGCAACTCAAGTTATTGCTAGGATGCCTTTGAATGGGCTTTTTAAATGTAAACTGTCTGTGCAGTTTAAGGTCAACTAATGTCTCAGAGAGGCTGAGTGCACCTATTGCTGAATGATATAGAACTGGTTATCTGACATTGCCAAAATGCTTTCAGATTGTTCTGGTTGCAAACTCATTGTACTTTAAAATGCCAAATTAAGCCCACTTAACCCAGGAATTTCTGCTCATTTATGGAGAATCTCAGTTCTGTGAAATGTAACTTGATGATAGTGTGGAATTCCTTCAGATATGTAGTGACAGGAGAGCTGTAATTGAATATAAAATCTGGAAGTCTTATTATGTACAGCTTCTCAGCCTTAGGTTGTTTTAATGCATGACCAAGGAGTTGAGGATTTATAAATGCTTGAAAGTACTTACAAAATGAGGCTATTAATGCTAATCATGGTTTACCTTTTTCACACTTGAACTTCACAGTCTGCGTAAGTTCTAAATAAACCCTGGTAGTCAGAAAGTTTGTGGGACTGACATGGCCCTACTGGGAACAAAACTATTGCTGACCCAGGTGATAGATTCTTCTGAGCTGATCCTGAGCTCCTGAAAGTAGCAGAGAGGCAAGAAGCAAAAAGGCAGACTCTGTGACAGAGAGGTTGTCTGATCCTTCTGTTAGGACTTCGTGTAAGTTGAGCCACAGCTGAAACATCAGAGGTGAGAAAATGGGGGAGGAATCTTAACCTAGGTAGTAAGAGCCTCTCTTCCTTCCAGAGAAAGAGGGAGCCAGATCTTTTTACCTTGAATACTTCTTCTCTTGAAAGGTGCTTGAAAGAGCACATTCAGTGTCTGAATCATAAATGCTCACACATATTTATGAAAACGTGTTCAGATCATATATTGTAGTAGAATTTCAGCTAATTCTTCACATACTGCAAAAACGGAATTTATATTTTTATTACTGCCACATCATAGCACATCCAATGTTGGCTGTGCTCCAGGCAGTGTGTATTCCTGAGGGAATCACTGGAATAAACAAGCCAGCTATGTTCCTAGTTTGTTCTCTGCCTACAATTTGGGAAAATAAATTCTTAACAAACTAGTAGGAAATACTTTCCATACTTCCATCTAGCCAAATGATCTGATAAAGTATTATCTAATGTTCTGATCAGAGCTTGCCACATGAATTCGAGAGTCTAACTTTAAATTGTGCGTTGTATATTTCTTCCAGGCATTTCTACAATAAAAGTGAGCATTCGCCATGCCAATTCTCTGGGAGGTGGCTTCCACTGCTGGACGTGTGACATCCGCCGCCGTGGCACCCTGCAGTCTTACTTTGACTAGCCAATAGGTAGCAATGGTTCAGCTTCTGAAATAGGCATAGGAAATGAGAAAATCACTGTCACTGTTGTTAAAATGACTGCATGAGCTCTGATGCTTGGTAAGTGGTGTCCTCATAATGGTCTGGTAGATGTTTTATTCTTAAATACTCTTCACTTTCAGCAGGATAATTGAAACGACTTCCATCAGCAATACAGGTTTTCTGGCTGCCTTTTTGAGAGACATCCTTCATCTGTGAAGCCTTTTCCCATTGGCTTTGAATGTAAAAGCTTGACAAGATAGCTAAAAGGTCTTGTTAGAATAGCTTGGCCACTGATATTGGATATCTACCTCTGTCTAGTTACTCTATCAAATAGGCAGCTTGAAATGTGAAACTTGAGTAAACTTTTCTTATTCCTTTTAATCACTTTATTGTTCTAATATATTCATGTCTAATGAAGTTGAAATAGATGCAACTGTATAGATCTCTTAGGGAACCAAATAATTTTATCATGTTTTTCATGTCTAGCCCAACTGATATTTACAGAGAATTTTCAGTATGATCTTTTAAGATATGTTCACTTACTTGCCATATTGTTCTACATTTTCTTCTGATGCATGTCATGAACCTGAGTACTTTTTTATATTGCTTTTTGTATTGCTGAAATTGGGTTTTATTTAACTTTTAAGTGTACAAATGATAGCTAATATTCTGCTTGTACGGGTTTCACTCTGAATTGTTTACATAACTTAAAAAGAGGCACAAAACAAAACCCCAACAACTCCCCCCAACCTTACACTTCAGACATCTTACAAACCTGTCTTCCTTCAGCTGTAGCAGATACAGAAATATGTACCAAACATGCCAGATGCCATGAAGGAATTTGAGTACTGATTCCTCAATATGTACTTTTTATGCTAATAAAGTTTTTTGCATTCTCAATTTGTTGCCCTTCTGCTAATGTGTAAGTATGAAACGTCTGGATGGAGACAAAACACGCATGGAATTTTTTCTCCTGTAAAATAGGTGACACCTTAAACACTTGTACAATGCAGAAAACCTTTGTAGTGTATTATTCATATACCACATTTCTACTTGTTTTTCACAGAACTATGACTGGTGGGGGAAAGTAACACTGCTGTTTCTTGCCACAATGTAGAGGAATCTGCTATTACAATGCAGTGCACCCTGACAGAAAAGGTGTCAGGCAGAACGTGCATCCATCTAAGCTGTATTTGCCATATTTTAGAGTTGGGTAGGGCGAAGCAGGTCAAATATCAACAATCTAGAATGCTTTGACATATGCCAAAAGGAAAGACATAGTTAGACAGCTGCCAGCACTTGACCAGGTAGTAACGGTGTCCATTTTCCATTTGAAATCAAGGCTTCATAGACAATGAAAATTTGTCTGAGTCTTCCTCTACCCAAGCTTTGTTTTCCACTGTTGGCACTGGAGCTGGGCAGCTGCATTAGAGCAGCACCCACAGCAGGTCCTCTTTCCCATCGCTCTGCATGCTCCAGTGCCAAAATGTCTGGTGTTTATGTTTGGCATACAGTATCAGCAGGTGTGGCTGAAACCATTAGAATGACTGAATGTGGATTAATAATGAGACATGTGCACCCTGGATGCCTTCAGGACTAAGGAGACCATATTTTCGTATCATGTTATATATGATACTCTGACTTTATAAATGTTTCAGCCTTTTCCCAGCTTTTTTGTTTATCCCTTATCAATTAAAAAAAAAATAAATCTTAAACTGTGTACACAGTAGCAAGTCTTTCAGCTTGACCACCACCCTTATATTTCTCAAGTTGTTTGGGTTTTTTTTCTTTCTGCCGCTCATACAAGTTATTTTACATAATCCATGGATCCTTTGACTGGTTTGGAAACAGACTTTTCTCTTAAGTCATCTTTCCTGTAAAAGAAAGGCAGTTGCTGGGGATTTGTTCCCTGTTCAGTAGCAGCAGTAGTGTCAGAATACAGATTATAAACACACAGCAGCAGCAATGCACGCCCTGAGGAAGTGTTACTGCCATCATACTGGGACACAGCAAGATCTGCTGGTGTGAATATTTTTGTGACTTTCTCAGACGTGACTCTTTGACTGAGCATGAAGCAGTCAAGTAGCCAGTCCATTTCCATGCCAAGTTGCCAGGGAATTACACGTAGGTACTGCATTCGGTGTAGTGATGGTTGAACAGTGAGCACCTGGCACCTGCTCCTGTTCCTATTTAGGAACTCTGGGATTCTCAGAGTCTCCTGCTGCACAAGACCAGGGAGTTCAGTTTGTATCTCCCCTGGAACACTAGTATTTTCTCACCCAGCACAGGGGGCACGAGAATTTATTCACAGGTATGTTTACAAATGTCCCTGGGGTGGATGTGCATGTCTGTGTTGCCAAATGTAAAACTGCCCTGTCTTACAATTTCTTCTGTGCTATCAGAGTTAGTTGGAGATATGACCATGCAGCTGTAGGAGAGAATTTATGAAGTGGAATACAATGATAAAAAAAGTTGAAAGGTAAATTTTAAAGTTCTAATGGGATTTCTTTATAGCGGAATAACTTGAAAAAAGCTGATAAAAGGCAACATTTTCCCCAGTAACCCATTCAAAAGGGAGTAATACAGAGACAGCAAAGCCTTTAGAGGAAAGATGAAGGGAACATGATATATAATAGAGTTACAGTGGATGGCACCACATAGATACTTATAATCTTCCAAGCTATTTTTATTCTTGCAGAGAGGGAGGTCAGCCTGTGTCACAGTTGGTTTTGGTTAGACAAGAACCTGGAAATAGGAGTCTGCAGTGAGAAACAGAAGGGCTTGGTTTTTGCTCTGATATCGAATTACAAGCAATTGTATGAAGCCAAATTACACGCGGGCAGCAGGATCCTAGTGGCCACAGGAAGCAGGCATGATGGCGTTTGACCACTTCTGGTCCAGACTGCAGTTTATATGTAAATAAAGCAAATTGAATGGGGGCTGGGCTTGAATTTTCCATAATTTGTTTTTCACTGGCTATGCAGGCCTTGAATAGTTTCTATTGCTTCAGAGAAAGTCAGCTTCAGCTTTCAAAACAGACAGCCTAAAGCTGCATCAGCTAGAGCTGTAAGGAAAGATGATAAATCAGTTGCCCAATTCACAGAGGGATTTTCAGGGTGGGCTCAGCTGCAGGGAATTAGCTGACCACTCCCTGGGCAGGGCTCTCGGGGAGCCAGGATTTTCCTCCCATTTTCCTGCTGAAACTCGGCTCCAGTAAACTTGCTGGTTATGACAAGGCATGTGTACTGGTATAGATGCCTGTAATAAAGATTCTTCACGTCTGCTTTTTAGATAAGATACAATTCTTGAAGTACCAGCAGTAAGCCAGAGAGGATGTGGAAAGAAGGAAAAGTCTCTGGGGCAGGAATAATCTCCTGCTTGTATGTGTAGTTCATGGCTGGGAATGCTGAGGGCCAGGGGGATACAAACTGCAGCAAGGGGGGGTGTTTGCTCTACTTAATGGGCAAAAGGGAAAGAATGGTTTTCTCCATTCAGTTGCCTTGGGCTATGCGTGTCCTAGCAGACGTTGGTTGTTTCTTGCTTCAGTGTTTTCTGAGTGTTTCTGCTGTCCAGTTTAAAATACGCTCTTTTGGCTCCATTTCTTGCCACCCATATGATTAATAACCCAAACTGAAAGCCTGGTGGACAGTTCTGCAACTGCTGTTAATGCTCAACAAGGGCAGGCTGATACCTACTTGCCTCCATTTAAAATTAATAATTATTATTGGTTTTTATGGCAGAAGTTAGGCCCACTGCAGATTTTTTTTTCTGCTGTTATGCAGTGCAGGTGGAAATTTGAGTGTTGGATCCACATATATTTCTGCTAGTTAAAGATGTTGCTGGAGTTGAATTCCCTATTCCAGCCTCCCAGACTATCTGAGGCACTTTATTTTTGCTAGGGATCAAACCAGTGTGTTTAGCTGTGGTGAAACTGTTAGGATACCCCTCAGCCTGCAGCATTTATCACTTCCCAAGAGGGTCTGCTTCTGCTTTCCTCCTGCTCGAGCATTCTCTGAGCCTAATTAAGCAGGCAGGAAATAGCTTTATGATAATGAATGATGTCCCAAGTTAGTGGTTCATTCATTACTTTACAGCAAACTGTCACAATTTATGACTTAATGAAGTCAAATACATGAATGAGAAACACAACCTTCCACAGAGTTTTTTACTGCTATGTCATTTAAATAAAGATTGGGAGTGTGCTGAATTGGGCAGCCCTACAAAAAATGAACTAGCAAAATCAAAGGCATGCTCTGTAACAATTTACACCCTCTCTCTGCTCACTCTGTGTCTCAAATGACAGGAATGAGGGAGAAACTATTTGTCTGAGACCCAGAGAGGGTAACATGAAGGTGATTCCAGCTGGCAGAGACTGAGATACTCCATCAGGTATATTGGATATCTGTTATCTACAGGGATGATGGTTTAAGGACCTGACAGACTTAACTATGCTTCTACAGGTTCCCATGTAGAAAAAAGGTGTAGAAATACTGGTTTGTGTTTCTGTGTTGGCATCTCATTGGTGTTGTGTTGTTTTCTAACATGTAACATATCTGTTCTAGTACATCAGAGGATTTTAAAATTTGTTTTTAACATTCCAGTACTTACCTTTAGGGAGTTTCACCTCATGTCTTTGGGGTATTGGATGCTGAAGTGACAAACCCAGTGATTATAACTGTGGCCTTGCCCTATTTGAGGCACTTGGAGAAAGGAATATTCTGAAAATTGCATGTGATGTGACGAAGGCTGAGTTAACAGGTTTGGGTGGGTGTGTCTGTGTATAGAACTTAAGGCAACCTAATTCCTCCTGGGCTTTCCCTATAGCTGCAGGGAATGAGGTGGATAAAGCGTGGTCACTGAGGCTTGGTTGCTTTGCAGCTGCTCCATGACTTTAGGAGAGCATTAACTGCTGTTTTAAAGTCGTACGTAACCTTCTTCTCAAGTAGGGTATCTCACCCGCACAGTTTTACATACTCAGTCTTGCCTTCATCTCTTTATTTTATGTTCACCACTGTGGCAGATGAGTATTTAGCTCATTTACAGACCGAGCCTTATGTACCTATTTTGTTGTGACTGTTGTGCTGGTTTTGGCTGGGGCATAGTTAATTTCTTCACATAGTTCATAGCTGGTGTTGGGATTTGTTTTGGATTTGTGCTGGAAACAGTGTTGATAACACAGGGACGTTGTAGTTATTGCTGAGCAGAGCTTTCACAGGGCCAAAGCCTTTTCTGCTTCTCACAAGGAGCTGGGAGGGGACAGAGCTGGCACAGCTGATCCCGACTGGCCCGAGGAATATCCCAGGCCATGTGGCATCATGCTCAGCCCAGAAAGCCTGGGGGGAGAAGGAGGAAGGGGATGATGTTTAGAGTGATGGGGTTTGTCTTCCCAAGTCACTGTTATGTTTGATGGAGCCCAGCTCTCCTGAAAGCTGCCTGCCCATGGGAAGTGGTGAATAAATCCCTTGTTTTGCTTTACCTATAAAACTGTTGATCTCAACCCATGAGTTCTGTCACTTCTACTTTTCCAGTTCCTCATCCCACCAGGGAAAGTGAGCAAGAGGCTCTGTGGGGCTCCGTTGCTGCCTGGGGGTAAAACACAGCAGTCTGACAGTGGTTGCTTTCAGGCTGCATCTCTACACTACTCGGAATCTGTGGGAGCAGTCTCATTTCTTTTCCATTGAGCAACCAAAAAACAATCTCTGCCTTTGCACTGGTACTTTATTTCCATAATTTGGGAGTCACTGGGCTGTAGGTGCTGTTAACACAGCTAATTGCAAGTTCTCTCTTAAAATATTTGTTAGTAGTGGTGGATTTGTCTCCATAGCCATCTATGTCTCATTCTGTTCGTATGATGATGCTGATATTCTGACCTTATTGTGAGCTGTGTCTAGGACAAGAGAAGTTTTATCCCGACACCAAACGTCACGTTTTATCCGGGAAGTGCTGGCAAAGCCCAGTGACAGCAGCACTAGAGGGTGCTGCTGTGACGCCAGGAGCTTTCCTCCAGTCTATCCTGAGGGCTGTTTTAGAACCATTTTTTGTTTATTCATCTTGTTCCTGATGATGTTTTGATCAAAGTCCTTGAAAACACCTCAAGATTTTTCTCAGCTGTAGATATAATTTGTTTGATAATACATAAAGTATTATTTCTCAGCATCAAAACAGTACATATCTATACATGTGAAAACAATGGCTGTGAGTGCAGGGACACAGACATTTCCTTCAGGGCTGGCTGTATTGTTTGGTCTTGCACAGGTTCTCAGAAATTAAATTAGGGCCAGATGAGGATGATTGTTGCCCTTTCAAACCTCCCTCACATGGGCTGAACACATGTTTTGACATGTTATACCTTCTTGGGGTTCAGTTATGCCTCCTTCTTTACAGGAAATTGAGACCAAATATTGGTATTTTATTGAGTTCTAATATAGGTGAGATTTCTGTGGGTGATGTGGTCTATGTTGGCAGTTCCTGTTCCCTGAGACTACTTCTAGAGTATTTCCTTTAGTTAATGAAAATATAATACTTGCTCTTGGAAATATAAAATGTATTTTGAAGAACTAGAATTTAAGGTGACCTGAAATCTATTAATATTACCCTTAAGAAATTCCAAGTCATTAGGATAAAATGCAATGTAAGTTTCTACAGAAGCAGCAATTGCTTGTGAATTGCATGTTATTTCTTTTGCAAGTTGAAATATCATCTTGGTAGTACCTCATTTGTGCTGCACTTCTGAAGAGCAAATTCAAATCCAAACACAATCTCTCCTGTTTCCACTTTTGTCTGTATCACTTCTGAGTCAGCAAGGCACTGAAATAACTGCTGGGTGACCTGCTTGATGTTTATAGGGGCGATGGGTAGAGTTTGGCCCTCACTAGTTGTAATTCTGAACTGTGTACAAGGGATCTACAGTTCAGTGACCCAGGTTTTGTTCCTCAGCTCACGCAGAACTTGTGAGGTTTGTCCTGCAGTTGACTAGTGAGCAATACAGCTGTCACTGAGCACGGGGCATCTGTGGAGAATAGGAAGTGATAACACATTTGGGGTTTTCAAAATATCATTGAAAGTATGATTACTTAACACTTCATCAGTATTTATCTAGTACTTAATACATACAAGTATTTGGTTTACCACAGGCTTTTCTCTCATGGGAAAAAATTGTCATTGCATTGCATCCTTCAGTGTGGTAGTGGCAGTAGAGGGTGTGGGATTGCTCTTCTCGAGGGTCATAAATTTTGGAGACTGAGAAAGTGCATAGGGCCCTCTTCATTTCAGGGTGAGAATGTGTGAACTGAATTTCTTTGGTCTTGTGGTGGGCTGGACTTTTCTTGGGATTGCTGACAGCAGGAGATGGCATCTCATGCTCCCAGGTGTTCTGGTGCTCTAGGGAGTTCCTGAAAAGAAGGGTGAAATGGGAATGGCTGTCTTGATTTGAAACAAGGCAAGAAGAAACCTCATTGTTCTGCAGAGCAGAGGCCCGCTAAAAGAGTCTCCTGCAGCACCTCGTACAAGGTACCTGACATGGCTTTCTTTGAAGGGAGAGCTTTCTCCCCCAGCACTGTTTATAAAGCCCCATTCCTTGGGAGAACTCAAGGGCTGTCAGGAAGATGGTAAATATTGTCATGAAAGGGGAAAAAAAAGAGTTGCAAAGACTGAATTACTTGGGCAAAGGTGAAAGAGGAGGCCAGACGAGACATGGAGATAAATTCTGTCTTCTGTGTGCGCGGCTTGTACTTTAACCACATTGCCATTCTCTTTTCTATATATCCAGTAATGTGTGGTAATTGGGATGCTGGCCAAGAGGAGGCAGGGAGAGGATTGCAGCAGTTGTCCTTATCAATTGTTAGGCAATGATTTCACAATTGTAGCTCGTTTTCTTCACTGTGAAGCTGAGACTGGCTGTACTGCAGCGCTGCTGTCTGCAAACACCAGCATATTCAGATCCTGCCCCTGCTTCTGCTAAAAGATAAGCACAATATACTGAAAAATGAGATTTCTTTCCTAAACAAGAAAAGATTTATAGTGGTCAAACACTCAAGGCATGCCTAGCAAATACCAAAACCTAAATCCTTTGCAATGGTCTTCAAGATGCTGTCTTTTCCCTGATAACTTGGGTCCCTGAGTTCAGCCCACAGCCTTTCCTCCAGCTGGAACAAACAGGTTTATTTCACTGTACCAAGAGTCCATGTTTTCTCACAGCAGCCCTGATCCCTGCTTTGCAGCTTATCTTGGGAAGGAAAAAAATAATTTTAAACCTTTGTTTAACGTTGGCTAATAGCATTAAAATTACAGCAGCATGTCTATTAACCTGTTCTGACACATCTGCTTGAGGCAGCAGCTTGGAAATGCCAGGCCAGGGCAGCCTTACCAGGGCTTGGGGCAGAGACCTGTCAGATCTGAGCCCCAGTTTTGGGCTTGCACCCCCCACGTGTGCAGCTGGACATGCACTTGGTGAGGTCTGAGCAGCGCTGGGCTGTCACTGATGGCCAGAGTTGGGATAAACCTGTCCCCACACTGATGTCAGATGCACCCTGTCTGTGTCACTGGTGCTTTCCCCCTGTCTGCCTTCCCACGTGGGTCTTCTTGATGGCTTGAGCTCTGCTGAGAGCCCTCCACTCTGGGGGTATTTGCAGGATCTCTTTTGTCTGTTGGATCACCTACTTTTGTGAACCTGATGTCTCCTGTCCATTGAGTTTACTCAAATCTGGCCCAATTTTAAGGAACTTGGGCAGAGTCCGCAAGTAATACACTGCAACTTCCTTAGGAAACAAAATAAAAAATAGTTTTTAGTGCTCCTGGCTGGTCCAGAAGTAGTAAAATTAATTTCAGACATGTTCAAGGTACTTTCTGTTTGCCTCTGCATTAGAAACCCAAAAGCTGTTTTTTCTCCATGGCTCTTCCATTTAACAGCAGCTTCTGTTCTCCTGTAGAGGTGAGTGTTGTTCCTGCCTGCTGTCTGAGGGAGAAACTCCAGTATGCTGTGGGCGATCCTGAAATAAAAAAGGAAACTGATACCCAGCTGCAATTACAGCTCTCACTTCCTGATCTCCGCTCCCAGGCTGTACTTCAAAGCCACCTTTAGACCCATTCTGCACTTTCCCTTTTCTTTTTCATCCTTTCCTTTCCCTTCCTGGTGGACTTTGACGTCAGGACTGAAGATGCACAAATGGGTTTGGTGTTGGGGCTACATCCTCCAGCTGCAAGTCCCCTCCAGATGGGGGAAAGAGCTGTGCCCCGTTTTACAGGGAAAACCACCGAGCTGCAGAGACAAATGTGTCTGGCCTGTCATTGCCCAAGAAGCTAGTGACTCATCCATGGGGAGAGTTCTGATTTCCTAAATTAGTTTGGAGTAAACCAAGCTGTGGGCTATCCTTCCTGTGATCTGACACAACTCGAAACAGATGTCTGGTTTACACTAAAAGGCTGAAGCTGAAAACCTTGTGAGCTTGCTTCTCCACAGCAACCATAGGAAAGTTTATCTTATGTTATGCTGTGTATGTGGAAAGTTTTGCCTTTGATTGCTCTGTTTCAAATTAGGAAATGGCCAATTCAAAACCAAAAAAACCTGTGAAAATTACTGCCACAGAATGTCATCAAAGCAGAAGACATAACATGGACACCTACGTGGATAATGAGATACAGCGCTTTTGCTTGGTATTTAATGCAAGCAAACTTAAGAAGGCTGGGTTTGCCTACTCTGGAACACGGCTAATATGTCACTAAATGGCTGACCTGTAAAGAGAAACCAGAGAAAAAACGAAATGCTAAGCAATTTGATATTTCAGGCAGGCCCCTTGCCTGTGCTCTTAAAATTCAAATGGCAATTAGTGATCAGAGATTTTTTTGTGCCCAAGAGAGTTAAAGGAATGGTGGAGAAAAGAGTCCTTGAAGCTGCTGTAATAAACAACCCTTGTGAATAATTGGGGCAAAGATTGGTGCAGTCCCTTCCCATTCCTGTCTCGCACTCTGCCTGAGGCTGAGCCGAGTCCCAGCTGGGCAGGCAGGGCTGGCCAGAGGTGCCCCAGGAGCCACAACTGAGAGACTCTGGGGTTCTGTGCTGTGAAAGCTCTGTGGCTCTTAGAAAATGACCTGGGCATATGAAATCCCAGAAAGGGGCATTTAAACTTGGTGAATATTTGTAGCAGAATCTTCCAGCTGGGAAGGGGGTACCTCATCTGGTCATCTGCTGGTTTGGATAGTGAGTTCATGTGAATTATTTCAGAATAGACAAAGCTTGCTCACTGTGTTGCTGCAGTGAAATGAGCCTGTGCCCGGGATCACAGGGGTTCTGTTGGCACTGGGAGAAGGCTGGGGTGGGGTTACACTTGTGCATTTGGGGACAAGTCAGCTTTGCTTGTCCTTGAGTCTGTGTGGGCAAATGACAGAAGGAGCCTGCCTGTCAGTGGAGAGAGGTGCAAGTTTGATGAAGGCATTGAACATCTCCAGTGCTCTGTTAGCTGGTGGAGCTGCTAATGCCGAGTATTGCTGGTCTCACAGCGCAGGAGGGGAAACTGAGGCACAGGGCTTTTGATTTCTCTCTTGAAATCACAGAATCAGTGGCAGAGACAAGCTTAGTTGCTGGTTTCCAAATCTGTACTCATTGTTTGCCTTGATCTCTCTATAGACACACCTACGACCTCATAATTCTTGCCTTTTTTGTCACATTTGTCTTCACGGACTTGAAATAAATACATAATCAAGCAATGTGTACAGCAGGCTCAGTCAGACATACCCCACTCAGTGTTTGAGGGCCTGTAACTGTTATGTTACAACAAGACAGACAGTTCCAGTTACTGACAATTTTGATAAAATGTAATCTCAAACTCCTTAAAGACCAATTTTAATTAAACTGTTGAGAAATGTCTCATGAAATCCTATCTGAGTAATGATGAGTACAATTGAGCATGTGATTTCAACCAAATCACTTATGCACTTTGTACTTCAGTGGCAGAAAGAGGTCTAAAAATCAGATTCCTGTACCGCTAACTTTTAACAATGCTACCAATATGAGTGTTGGATTAAAATATTTTATATTTGAATAGAATCAACTTTAATCTTTCTGCACAGTTGCCACTTACCCCCCCCAAAAAAAAAAAGTTGTCTCCTGCCACATAGAAAGGTTACATATCAGAAAGGGGGAAAAGTGGCCTTAATTTCCCAGAGTAGCCAATGACCCTGGATTCCTCTCTTTTCTTTAAAGAGAGGTCTTTCTTGAGACAGACCAAGTGGCTGCACTGAAAATGAAGCTGTGTTTGTCTTTAAATAGATGTCAGAGATCACAGTCGGTTTCGAAATTTTGGGGCAGCAGCTATGTGCAGTGGCACTGCCTGATATGCAGTGCAAACAGAACAAAGAGGGTCAATTTTTGTTGCCTGCTTTTATTTATATTTATTGTAGCCCCTCTCTATTACGTGTACAGTGTGTTTGGAGAGAAATGTCGCTTCCTAAATTGAGTGTGCTCCTTTAGGTATGTGGTTGCTCCTGAGAAAAATAATCCATTTGCTTGAGAAAGCTCCTGTAGGCAGTCTTATGGTATAACCTGATTTTTACTGGCTGGCAGGGAATGGAAGATATTTTGTAAATTCACTCCTATTTTATGTAGACTTTAGAGAGTGAGTGGAACTTTTTTTAGCTGAGCATGTGGCAGATAGAAGTGTTGAAGGCACCTGGACAGAACTTGTGATCTCTGCTGCAAGATACCCTGTGGACATTACCCATCCCATAGCCTGCTGGGGTACAGGGTCTGTGCATCCTCGGGGAAAAACGCTTAGGGGTTTGACCCCAATGGCATTCACAAACAGAGCCTTGTGGGTTTGCCTGTGGCCCATGCATGTCTGCTGAGAGCTTTGCATGGATCAGAATTAATGTATCTCAGCTCAGAATTAATGTATCTCAGCTCAGAATAGTCAGACCCCTGCCATCCTCTCTGGGCTTCTTTCTTCTAACGAAAATATTTACCTACCCAAGCAGTAAGTTGAATGTGAGTTGGCTTTATTACGGTAGTGATGTTGAATGGTTGGTTGCTGGGTGACCTTGCTTCTGATTTTATGGTGTAGGCCAGCGCTGGCAGCAGAGAGGTGTGGCCACGTACTGCGCTCCGTGGTCAGGCTTCTCCTGAGATGATCAGAGGTTCGGTGTCAGCTCTCCTACAGCGCCTGAGAAGCTGTAGATGTTTGCCATTTGTTATGTGAAAACCTGGATCCACAAGGAAGGGCTGAAGGAGATAAATGCCTGACAAGGGGAGCTGTTAAAGCTTAAAAGAAAGGCCAAGCTCTGTGAAATCCAGCACGGAACCAGGATCTGCAGCCTTGGATTAGACCAGTGACCATAAAACCGACGTGTGACTTATTGCAGGGCTTTGACAAACCAGGATTCTGGAGCCTGCTTTGCTTTTGCTTGGAGGGTGATTTAATGTTTTTCATTGGAAAACAAAGTTTTGCAACTAATCAGACATGGAAGAAAATGAAGGAGCAGATATTATGGAAAGCAGCTCTGTCTCTAATGGTCCTTGGTGCAAGGTGAGAACTTTTATTCCCCCTCCTCCCTCCATTACAGAAAATATTACCTCTTTCTGCTGTTTACAAGTGACTTCAGTAAACCATTTCCCTTGGACCAGACTGAATGCAACCGCTGCATCAGCTTTGTAAACAACTTCAGAAATTCATTAGAGCAAGGTTGTGCGAAACATTAGGAATAGAAATCAAATGGTAATGTGTGTGGTTAAGTGACTGTCATCCACGTCACTGGAAGTTTCAAATATCTGAGTAACTATAGGTTTCTGTGCTGTGGAAACTACCAAAATAGTTTTCTTAGGTGTTTGGAGAATCCAGAAACTTAATATAATTTTAGCAAAGCCGCTCCTTTAAGATGTGCAGGTCAAATATGTTGAGTAAAACCACAGCAAGCATGGGGTAAGATAAGCATTAACCTGGGCAAACAAATTGACAATTTAACTGCATGGAACTCAGTGTCCAGAAATTCCTCATATTCCCCCAGAGCTCACTGGAGAGCATTTAACCTCCCGACTGGGTCAGCTGTGCTTCTTGTCAAATCCCGAACAGTGACGTACAGAGATTGTTTTCTGTTTGCTTGTGTTTGTAATTTGATCTCATGTAGCAACATTGTCCTCGGCTCACATATAACCACGGGGGTAACTCTTGACATCCTGCCTGAAAAAAAACCAACAAAACCTTGTTGTTTCCTGTGCTTGACGTTTGAAAGATTTCCAATTTGGACAGGTTAGCATGTTTATATTAATCTCATCCTGTTACTTGAAATTAAACCACTAGCATTTTGGAAGCTGGACATTCTACTCCCATTTTGGTTTCCCCAAAAATACTGGGATTTGTTACCTTCACAAATTTTGCGGGGGACTGGTGGAAATTTTGCTGTTGCCTGTGCTGAGGCCAGGATTTCAGTCCAGACATTTGTGCTTTGGAGAAGGAGTCTCTGGGAGGTCAGGTCAGAAATGTGCCCGTTTAGAATCTAGCTCAGTATTGCCTTTTCTTCATAGGAGCTACTGGAAATTAAGGCAGAGAACTTAGGAAACTGGAAATCTGAAAATATCTGAGTGCTTGCTACTTGCTAAAAAATATTCTTAGTGAGTACAGACATGTGTGTATCTAATGAAAATAAGTTTGAAGAGCTGGTCAAGCAGAAGAAACACAATCACCCTGTCCTGTTGGAACATCTGCTTGACATGGATCACTTGATGCATCTCCCACAGCACTGCCCAGACACTCATTCCTCATTCTCATCTGTGCTTAGGGTCCTTCACTTGAGCATGTCTAACAAAAACTTAAAAAATTGCTGCTGCATTTGCTGTTTGCTACTTTTATTTTTTGCTTACAAAGTTGGATATCCAGTTAAAAGGCTCCAAAAAAAAAAAAAAAAAAAAAAAAGGGTCAGAACAAGGAGACTGGTTTGTAAACATCAAGGCTGAAAATGATTCACCTCAAATATTTGGCAAGTGGGCAACAATAACAAAATCTGTTCAGAGAACTCTAGAGCAGTTTGCAATCAAAAATTCTGTGTTTTCATGGTATACATTATTCATCTCAGATCCTGATTTCTGTGGAGGTGAAGGGTTAGAAACTGATTTCTGGAAGTAGCTTGCTCTATCAATTTTCAGTACATCCGCAAGTGCGCCTATTGGTGCTTGACTGGACACAGATTTTATTTCACATGGGCAGGACCCGTGGTTGTGGCAGGAGAGAATATATTGAATAACAACATGCCCTCTGTCATAGCCTAAAAGTTTACAGAGTAGGTGAAGATTTACATATTATTGTTTTGTGGCTCATAGGATATGATTTTCTTTCTGTGAACCTGAGGTTTTCTAGTTATTCCTTTAAAAAAATGGGAAAAACTTCCCTCCTGCCCTGGGAAAAATCTAGAGGATTTTTTCAACCATATTTTAGTTATATTAGTTGCAGTCTCAAAAATTTTACTTCACTGTGATAGCACATTTTTTCTCAATAAATATTGAGAAATAATATTTCGAATAGCTCATTATTCAGCCATTCAGCAACTGCCTTCGCATCTTTCAAGTGCAAATTTGTGTTTGCAAATAACTTTGTCTGCATCTCATTGTGGGTACAAGTGTTACTCATTAGAGCCTCTTTGTCAGCCTCCCAAAATGTGGTAATTGAAGATCCAGCTACAAATATTTCTGTTTGTGTTTCCTATCTTAGTGTTTAGTTTAAGAGGGTTGAATCTTGAGCAAAAGTGTGTTGATGTTCTTTTGTTTACATTTATTATAAAATCATAAAATACTGGCATTTTCTGTGGTTAGCCTGGGCAGCGCCGAGCACGGAGACCTGCACGTGGGCTGGCTCGCACCAGTGCCAGCAGGGCCTTGCTGTCACACAATTCTAAATGCAGTCAGAGGCTTTTAAATGAAAAAGAAGCTGGTTAGTTATTAACTTGAAGAAATATCTGATTTTAGAGAACAGAAGATTACAAAACAAACTGGATTTTCACCAGCTCCTGAAGGGCAAACAGTACACTGCGTCTGGGGGGGGGAGAGAATTTGCTCCTCACATTTCCCTGCAGCGTGTGTTTGTGTTGAAGCTTTTTCACTCTCACAGTACTTGATGTAAATGTTAATTAGCCCTCCAGGGGAAATGTGTTAACAAATGTACCTTTGACACAGGTCCACAGCCACGCTTTGCTCTGTAGCTGCAGGCTGGAAAGATCAGCTGGCAAAGTGGCTGGCGCTGCTTTTGAGGAAACTCTTCCAAGGGGAGTTCAGGGGAGCTCGCTGAACACTTGGACTTTGCTGCTCTGCTGCAGCTCAGGCTGCTCTTGCTGCTCTGTGGACGAGGTGCTGGGTAAAATGTGAGCACTTCCAAGACAGACGAGCACATTCCCAGAAAAGGGATACTTCTAGCCATTAACAGGCTTCAAATAAGACTGTCTGGGCTATGGCTTTCACATGATGAAGAAAAAATGACTTAGCACAAACTTCGTGTCAGAATTGATTCCTTCTCCTTGCCCAGTGCTGATCTTGATTAGCAATAAATAAGTGTGGTAAAGGAATTCCTGTAAGTTGTTAGAGTAGAACGGTAACAGTAGTGCATTCATAAACACATTTACCTCATCACTGCACTTCTTTGCCTTTCCATAAACAGCAGGTCAAGATTCAGAAACAGAAATCATTCACAGGGTGGGATTTTTCAGCAGTATTTTCAAACCTGCCTCAACTCACTTTAGCACATAGATATATTGGTGGTTTCTGGCCAGATTAATTCCAGAACCTGCCATGACTTCTGTGAAAACATATGCAGAGCCACTTCTCAAGATTTGGGTTGTTCAGCTGCTCATTTCTGTGCAGCATCAAAGCCTGATTTCTCCCTGATGAGGAATAGCTCATATTTAAAGCACAGTGAGAAGAGTCCAAGGTTATTAACCACTCTCTGGAAATGATGTTGGTGATTTCAGCCCAGGCCTCGTGAAATTGCTCTGGGGTTTGCAGTAGCGATGAAAACCCTGTTGCAGGGGCATGCCCGTGTCTCCAAAGCGTGAAGGATGCTGGTGTTACCACATGGCTCTTCATCATCTGCTCTGACCCTGGCATCTTTCTGTGTCGCCCTCAGTGGGTATTTGCAGGAAGGGTGCCACATTCTTTTTTCCTTCCTGTGAAATGGTTTCCTTCTGGCTCTTATGGCCCTATGAGGAGTTTCAAGCCAGTGAAAGCCCCTGGTGAGGAGCCATCAGCCTCTTTCAGAGCTGACTCTGAGGTTTCCAGGGACTTCAGCAAGGAATAGGAGGGTGGGCAGAGTGTGACCTAGTGCATCTCTGGGTGGTGAGCAGCCCACAGGACACGGTCCAGAGCCCCTGGGCAAGCCTGACCTCCAAGTAGGTCAGCCATGGAGAGAGAGGCAGTGCTGCTTTCTGCTCACCACAAGTCCGGGCTACAAGGGTGACCCGGGCTGTGCACAGTGTACTTGGGCTGCCTGTCCCAGCCGTGCCTCCAGCTCGGCTTTGCCTGTGGGCTGGGACAGCCCTGGGATGGTTTCCTGGCACAGGGAGTTCATGGGAGCACTCTTACTTTGAAGTGCAGGTGAAAGAAACACCAATCTTCTCCACAGTGGGAGATCTCCTCGCTTTGAATTGCTGCTAGATAAATGTAGCCTTGACTCGATAAAATATGTCCAAAAATACTGGATGGAAGCCCTCTGGCAGGGCACTGCCTGAGGATGCTGCTGCTTGGGAGGGGAGTTTTACTGCGTCTCAAACTGCTCCCTCCTCACCCCTGCAGGGAGCCCCATGTGAGCAAACAGCACAGGACATCCCAAAGCCACCGTGTGTGGGGGCATCCCAAACCCCCCAGGGCATCCCAAACCCCCTGTGAGCAGGGATGGGGAGCCTGTGAAGGCACCAGCACCCCCCAGCACCTGAACCTGCCCCGGAGCGAGCAGCTGCTGTTCCTCGGACTCCAGCAGCCCCTCCGTGAGCATGGCTGGATTTTGGCATTGTCCAACTGCCCATGAAGTGGTGACAGAGGTCAGACCTGAGCTACACTGTTGGTGCCATGGGTGTGTTAAATCACTTTATTAAGTGCAATGGGCTGGATTAACATCTGGCCCTTCTCCTGCTGAAAAATTCCATGTGGGAGATGCTGGGCCCTGGCTTTGGCTGCCTGAGGAGGAGACAGCACATGGCACCCCCAGAGTCAGCTGGTGATAGGTCATAACCAAGCAGACTGCCTGCTTCTGTGTCCTGTGGTAGTGACAAAAGTAATTTTTTTTGTTCAAAAAAGCCTGTTTCAATAGCCCCCCTTCCCACCTGATTGCAATTAGTTTTCTCAGCTGCTATACTTTTGCTGTTTGTTTCTATATTCATAAATCTTGTCTTCCCACTTTTAACAACAATAGATATACCAGCCAGCAATTGTCCAAGATCATGTAAAAACTGAAACTTTTAAGGACAGCTGTTCCATCCAGAGGGTTGCTGTCTATCTGACTGCTTTGGTTTTGGCTCTTGCTGTAAGTAATCTGACTCCACAGTATTCAGCCAGGGGTTAAAATTTGGCTCCAGACAAGTGCAAAACTCTCTCAGGTTTTGATAACTTGCTTGCTGTCTAACTCAACAATAATCTGGTTCTCGCATTCGAGTAAACTGATCACCCAGCAGGAACTGGACTTTTGCCTTGTTGAACGATGAATGTTGCTTTAGTTGCTCAAAAGGAAAACATACAAGAAACGCAGAATTCTTGTTGACCCAACAACTGAAAGAAACATCACAACATTTCCTAAATCAACACATGGCAATTCTCAAAACAAAATCTGAACAGCAGCCAGAAGCTTACAAGGCAAGACATGGTATACTATGACCAAAGTGAGACCTTGAATCTTCCCTGCCTAAGCCATGGGGGTGAGCTGGGAGCTCTGTCTGGTGACGTTCATTCATGTCTCAGAAGAGCTGCTTCTGCATGAACCTACCTGCTTTGCAGTCAGGAAATTTAATTATTGCTTCCACAGCAGCCCTCACAGAGTACCCTCTGCAAGAAATATGTGTTCATACCTGATATGTCCCATAATTTTTTCTGTTTCCGCATATGGAGTTAAGGTTAATGTTCCATACGCTGTGGACAAATAGTAGTTGTCATGGGTACCACAGCCTTGAATTTCCTGTCTCCTGAGTGATTAAATTCCCCACCGTAATTTTACTTTATTGTTTTTTTTTTTTCTGTAACTCCTTATTTCCTTGGTTTGCTCTCCTTGAGGACATTTCACAGGCTGCCTGGATATCCTTGGGCTTTTGCATTTTGTATGCCAGTTTCAGGAAAAAGACTGAGTGTTTTTCACAAGGTGTGTGAAGCAGAAAAACAGAGCAGAGTGAAGGTCCCCCAGGGGCCATGTGAGCCCTGGGCTCTGCAGGGGGTACCCGACTTGTTGAAGTCTTTGCTGCTGGAGATCCCCTGCCTGGCTGGGCAGCCCACTCCAACACCTGTAGAGCTTCAGCATTGCAGTGGTTCCTCCTGCCGTGCTGTCTCTGTGCTGGGAGTGCACCTCCTCATGTCCAGATGTTTAGGTTTATTCCATAATCCTAGCCCTCCAGAAAATGACATAAAATAATATTGAAATGGGAAAAACAACCTGTAAAAACATAGCCTTAGCTGGTAAGTAAAATGAATAAGTAGCTGTTAAATGCAAAATTTTATGCAAAAGGCATAAAAAAGGAGCTTTTGCTGTTTAATCTGAAATGTTCTATAAATAAAGCTAGGCGGCTACATATTGACAAAATTGGCCGCCCCTAATTTAAGGCATGTCATAGGCAGTGGAAAAAGTGTTCCCATAGACCTGACTAATGTGGATAGAAATAGAGAGCAATTTGGAAAACTTATGCTAGAATGGCATCATTGTACCTGCAGACCCTGCAGGCTGGACATCAGTGCCACCAGCTGAACAGCGCTTTCCTTCAGCAACCTTTGTGGTACTGAGCGTGATTAACTGGCACTGTTCACTTTGAAGTCGTGATAATTAAAGCTGGAGTGTCATCTGCATTGTAATTAATATGCTCCTCTGCACCTAATTCATTCTGACAGTATAGATTAATGATGGTAAATGACCAACAAGGGTTTATCATGAGATGATTCTTGGTTCTACAGGCTGCCTCAGACAATTACAGGAAGTGATTGTTAAGTTCAGGCTATTGTCCTGGTGTAATCGTGCATGTGTATTCTCAGCGTTGTTTTGCAGTAAAACCCATCCAAAGGCTTCATAAAGACTCAGTTATGGCCCCTAAGAGGCTGAGCCACCCTCGTAAATGGGGGAGAGGGGAAGCACAGGCTGGTGATAGCGCTCTGATTTCTTGGTAACCCAGTGCATGCAGTCTCTGCCGGTTTTGGTAGGAGCCGAGACTCAGCACTATTTCTGCAAATCAGATGCGTTTGCAAAAGCAATTGTGTTGGGAGGTCTGGAACAGGGTCAGCTGTGCAGTGGGGTGCCCAGCTAGGGCTGGGCAACCTCGTTTGTGGCCAGTGCTCTTCCTCTGTGGCAGCGCTGGCATCTCCTCCTTCGGTGCCGCGGGCAGGAAGGACCTTTCTCTCTGAGCGTGTTCCAGGGCCACAACAACTCGGCAGTGCTGTCTGCCAAGAACTGCTGTGCATCTGAGCGATGGCCTCAAGAGTGGCCATTATTTTGAACTACCAAAACACACTATACAGAAGAGATGCCCCCTCAAAAGGAAGGCACAGGGTTCCCTGAAAGCTTAGAGCCTCAGGAGGTTTCACCAGTCTGGCTTGCAAAATCTTGACTTTCAAGCCAAACTGGTCAGAGGTGGGGGACAACACCATGTCATGCTAAGCAAAAGGTAATGAAAAATTATACAAATGAAGTGAAATTTTCCAAAGCATATAAGGTGCTCCAGTTCTGCTTGCTTCTTGCAAAAAGTGGATTCATCATTACATTTTCTTATAATGGCTTCCTTGTGTACACAAGGAACTTAACCTGGCTTATTTAAAATGCATCATGCATTGCTGCAAGAATACCTGATTAACAAGATGATCAATGTGTGCTGTTCCACTTGTCAGTCAATAGGAATTAATATGCAGGAGACTAGCTCAGAAATGAGAAATTATAATGGACACTTGCTTTTCTTTGTGCTGAAGTGTTGCTGCATGAGCAAACAAGTGCTAATATGATGAGCTGAGCTCCACTTCTTCCCCTCCCTGAGGCCAGAATTTTCCTCACTCCTTACTCTTCCCCTATTTGTACCAATCCCAACCTCCATCCTAGGAGTGGTGAATCTCCTTTGTGCTTGCAGCAGAGGCCTGGGATATTTTTTTGCCTCTGCCCCTGGGATGTTCCTGGGAGTGCCCCTCCAACCTCCTGTCAGTCCCATCCAGCCTCTGCAGCACGTTTTGCAGTGCTGCCCATGAGCATGTGGCTGGCTGAAGCTGTCATTGACCCCAAATGGACTTGAGTCAGTCTCTGGTGTGGTTGATTTACCAGTGTCGTGTACTCCCACGCCAGACCAAGCACAAGGCTTAACTGCAAGTGGTTTTAGTGTTTATCGGAAAATATTGCTCCGTTTTGCCCGTGCTGCCCTGGGGACACCAGCATGATCCCGGTGGCTGCTGGTTGTGCAACAGTGCTCCCTGTGCTACTTCTCTCCACTGTAAGGACACGGCTTCTCTTCCACTGGTAAACACAACGGATGGGTAAGGAGACCCGAGAAAACAAGAAAGGTGGGAAAAAAATGAAAAAGCAGAAACACTTTTTTTTTTTTTCTCCTCTCCTTCTTCCCCCTGGTAACAAAATCTATTGGTAAGTGGGTGTAGCTGACCTGTCCCTCCTTGCCCAACCTCAGAGAGATGGTGATGAGGCGGCTTTGGAGGGGAGGAGTATGTGGATGAAAGAGGAGGTCTCTGGGGCACCATGGCCATGGAAACGTGCAAAGTTGGTGTTAGTGTTTGTTATTGTTGGCTGCAGAGACGCCTGCTCTGCACCTTCAGCCCTGAAGGAACTTGGTACATCTGAAAGGGTTTATCTGTGAATAAGAAAATAGGGGTTGGGAGCAGAGCTGGATGAATGGTGAGTTTTTTTGTTTGCTCTCTGACCCTTCCTCTTCAGCTATAGAATATAAACATAGGTCTAATGAAACTAAAAGCAGAGGTTCCTTTGGAGAAAACTGAGGAGGCTTAGGAGTAAAATTCTTAAATTTTGCAAAATGTTTTTATTCAGTCCCAAACAGAATGCCTGCAGTTGCTTTATAAGCTGTTTATGTTTGTCCCCTTTCATTTTTGGAAAAGAAAAGTCAAACCCAAACCATTTCATTTAGAAAATACCAAAGCAAAACATTTCACAGAACCATAGAATAGTTGAGGTCGGAAGGGAACTCTGGAGATTATCTAGTTCAACTCCTCTGCTCAAAGGATATTTGAATAATGCTATGCATTTCTGTTTTGATTTTTTATCTGTAATTTCCCAAATTTGTCTTGAATTTCTAAATAGATCTGTGTTCCCCTCCCCAACTGTATTTTGGGATCAACTTTGTATTTACTGATTTTTCATTTTCTTAGGCTTCTATTTGGGAAATCTTTGTCCTCTGTGCTTGTCTGGCAATATATGCTGTCTTCAGATTCCATGTAGAAAGTGTTTTCCAGATGTCATGGATTCCACATGGCTTCTCTTTTCTTCTTCCACATAGCTTTATATAACCACGAATGTTTGACTTTATATTTCCTTATTACAGCACACGTGTGACTTAAAAAGATGTGGACACTCATGGGAGCAAAACATTAGCCCTTATTATAAAAGGTAGTAATATACTGTCTGGCTGGCTTCCTACCTGTGTCCATACATAGAATCATAGAGTCATTTAGGGTGGAAAAGACCTTTAGGATCATCAAGTCCAGCCATAAACCCAACTTGTCCATTACTAAACTGTGTTCCTGTCATCTCAAAATGCTGATCCATGTCTGCCAATGGTGTACTAAAGGGAGAAGGTAGTGTCTGTCATTTACCCACTAACATTTTTTGCCAAGTTAAAATAAAAAACAACAAAAACAAACCCCCAAAAAACAAAACAAACAACAACAAAAAACCAAACAACAAAAAACCCAACCAAACCAAAACAAAAAAAAAATCCAAAACATTCATAGCACATAAAGAGCAGCTGAGGACCCAGAAACATGAATGACCAGGATACCTCAGACATGGATGTGCCCAAAAGCTTACACAAAGCCTTAAAAAAAGGTTGCTTTGGAAAGCCATTTGTTGGTGCCCGTGACAGTGTCACCCATGTGCCCTGTGGGGTTTGACACCTGAATTCCTACTAGCTGGGGGGTGAGTGCACTGTCTGAGCTGCCATTTTCCTGATGATGTTTCATGATAATTGGTGTGATTTGGACACTGGCTGGAGCAATATAATTGGATTTGTCACATTTGTACTCACAAGGTGCTGTGGGTCAGGACTTCGGAACTTCCATCTCTGTATGAGAACTGCACTGGTGTGAACCTCATGGAAAGGAATCTCCTCACTTCCAGTACAGCATGAAACTCGTCCACTATTTGTGAAATGGAAAGACATTAATGACTCTCTCTCAGAAAATGCAACTCAGCCCTTCTATATTTTTTTTATTTTATCAAGGATTTTAATTTCCTTTCCTGCATTTTCTTATTTCAAATTAAAAAAAAATCCCAAGAAACAAATGGGTAAAACTCCAGGGTTCCTTAGCAAAACTATTCCCTCATGCTTTCAGCTGGAGCAGTTTTCCAACAGTGACATGAGCTCATAATATGTTAGTCCGACTCTAAATAAGACTTTCCAGAGCTGACTGAAGGTTTTGGCTTAGTTTAAGAATAAACTGCTTCAGAAACCTTTCTGGAGTGGATTCTGGATAACCTGGCACCATTTAAAGGATTAAAAAGCCATGCATAATTTGCCCTTTCAAAATACTCAAGCCTTTTAAATTTCTCACCCCAGAAAATATCTTCCTTTTCATCAAGCATCAGCTGTTTCCAATTGCTTCATTCTATTTTGGTCACTTATTCTCTCTTTTCCTTCCCATGCATGACTAAATACCTCCTTTAAATCAAGTCGAAGCAATTCGTTTTTCCATTCATCCATTCGGTTGCGCTGGTTTCTTTCACCGTCGGAATGCCACACGAATGTCATACATCGAAGGAGCAATACCGTCTGCGCCGTCCTGAGTGCGGGAGGACTTGGCTCTGCAGCTTCCTACGTGAAAAACACGGCAGCTGCTGCTTTCTGCATGCTTTAGCTGGTTCGTGCTCTCAGCTCTGAGCAGAAATGCTGAGGCTGTGGCAGCCCCACATAATGGTGTGATGATTCCCCAGTCTGTGGTCTCATGGTGAGCATTTCACAGTGCAGTGAGGTGCAGGTGTCAGCCCTGTTTGATTTTGATCAAAATCCACTGACCAGAAAAGCACCCTCAGCTCAGTCCTGCCAGCGCTGTGGCACCTAAGTGCAATCTTGCATTCGCCTTGATCTGTACAGCTGATGAGCAGGGACACTGCTCTTCAGTAACCTTGTTTTGTTGCCCTCAGGTTAGAATGAAATTTCCCCAATCTTTGATCCCTTGTATTATATAAAAGCACCCACCAGATTTGTGACCCGTGCATATGTGACACATGCATTTTCCTTTCAGTTCACAAACACAGAAGCTGAGATCATCCAGAAAAAATAAATTTCAAGGCCAAGCATAGGAAAGGATTTGTTTTGGTTTGGGTTTCTTTCTTTTGGTGAAGTAAAGATTATGCTGGAGGCAGATTTGACAAAGTGAGTGATCCAGATTTTCGTGGCAGTGGCATCCCAGCTCTAGCTGTTGTGGCCACACCTGATCCAAGCTGTGCTGTGTCCTGCAAGGAAAGGAGTCAGGTTCAGACCTGCCACAAGACCCTGAGCACTAAACCCTTCTGTCCAGAGTGGAATATGTAAAGCTACATTTCCTCAGGATTCCTGCCAAATGACTAATCTTGGACACTGTCAGGCATTCCAGCATGTCTGGTTAGTGGTTACTCTAGCCACCCTGTAGTGTTTTTGGGAACCAAATGTCTTGCACACTAAAGCAAGGTGCATATTATACAAGGGGTTCCTATAGTGGATGTAGGTAGAGTTTGTGGCCAGTGCACGGTGGCTTTACATCAAAGATAATCTTGTGAACAGGGAGCATTGTGTATATGCTCAAAGTCAGACAAGAAGGGGAATCAGACATCTTTCTTTATAATTTGCTTGGGAGTCATGGGCTGAGAGGGATTTTTAAACACACATTGATTGAATTAGTCCATTGACTTCTGTTTTCCTTTTCATGCAAGTGACAACTACCTGTTATGGCCAGAGATGAGCTAATGAGACAGTGCTCTGCAATCAGCCACTGGTCAGACCAGCCCACACTATTTACAGTAAAACAGAGCTCATGCTTTCTGCAAAGAGATCTCAAGCTCAGAAACTATTCTGTTATGTAACCTTACTTGTTCCCATTTGCTGAAACTGGACTGTGCTTATTCCTTCATTGTATGTTCACAGAGCTGCCTCGGGGTATACTCCAGTGAGTATTCAAGCTCCATCTCATGGGATTTTCCTTTTTGTTTAAGGTGCAACATTATTGGTTTTCAGAACATAATTATATGTCCAGACCTTGACTATGTCCTGTACGCATTTGAATGCTTTCCTGTAAGCAATACATCTCCCAGAGGCCACTTCTGGTTCATGTCAATGATCTGGGGTTTCACTGTACTTTTTACTTCAATGATAAATTATTGTGGTTCCCAAAGGTTAATCATTAGTGCTCTGAAGAAGATGTCCTGTCTAGATAGCGTGGTTTCCTTTTAATTGTCTTTTTGGATCTAGCTTTGTTCTTATATTATGGGATAATGTGCCAAAGATGGCACTGTGCAAGCTGCGTTGATGAGTTGAACTGTGCTACAAAATATTCCTTTTGATCCTGCTTTTTTTTCTGAACTCCACCAGCTCCTTCTTTTTTCCTTATATAGAAGCCCTTTGCGTTGTATCTCCTGTTTGTATCGGTGCTTGATGGGTTGGATCAGGTCACAGAACTTTCTTGTCTGACTGAGGCAGGCTGGGTATCCAAGAGGATGAGCTGATCTCCATCACAGCCGGTTATGTGAGGAGGGAGCCACACACCAGTGAAATTGGCTTCCCAGCCCCAGCTAATACATTGCATTGTCTTGTCTTCATAGGTAACACTGAATCTTCTCATGAATCTATTAAATTTTATGGCTACATGAATCCATTGCATGAATCTCTGTTGAGAATTGCAGTCAGTAACCAGTTGTACCAGTGCAAGGAGCCACTGTTATGTCCTAACCTGTTCCCTAAAATACCAGCTGTCGTCACTGAGAAGACTTAAAAGCTCTTTGTCAGGGTCCATCTAAGCCCAATTTAAAACTCATACAACTCAATATTCATGAAACACACTTCAAAAGAGGACTAAATAGCTGCTTTAAGTGGGAAGAACTAGGGTCTGTGGGTGTCACCCACCAGTTTCCTGCCTGGCTGGCCGGGCTGTGGCAGGGTTGGGGATTTTGCCCCTGAATGCCATCCCCCAGGCAGTGCAGTGACCCATCCCAGGGCTCTGGACAGCCCTGCTCGGCCTCCCGACTCCCCTCTGCACCAGGAAAGGGAGGGAGAGCTCCAGCTGCATCCGGCCCGCCCGCCTGGCCACGGGAGGCCCTTGAAGTACAGAACAAAATAAATTCTTTCAATCCTAGCAATTTTCTCCAAAGCAGATCGGCAGGCAGCAGGCCTATGTTCTGTGGCTTGCAGTGGGCATCTGTGAGTGTCCCAAGATGCTGGTGTTTGATGACTGTATCCCAAAGACATGTCTCTGGTGTTTTTCTGTGCCCACAAACAACATCTGAAAGACATCACAAAGAGAACCAAAATCATCTCCAGCGACTTCAGTGGAGTTTCTCCTGATCCAAGAGCTCCTTGCCCAGGTCCCAGCACTCAGGCACTCCAGGTGGTTTGGCTGCAGAGAGCACACCAGCACACTCTGGGGCTGCTCTCCCTCCCACGGCTCCCTTGGACAGGAATTGAACTGATATACAGAAAATGCCAACAGTTCCATGCTCAAGCAAGAATTAGGGAGTCTTTTAAAGAAGCAGAGTAAACAAAATAGATGGAGATGAGAATTATTTCCTTGTACATCTGTGCAAAAGCTCTTTGTGGGTTTCTGAGCTTCCTCAAAAGTGTCAGGTCATTTCCCAAATACAAGTCAGACACTGAATAAACCCACTGCATGTGTCTCCCCAGACACCAGCTCCTTTTTCTGCAGTGGTTCCTCCTTAGCAAGAAAGCTGGGAGACATTCCTTCCTAGGAGCAAAGCTGCTACACTAAATGTCATCTCACTTGACTGTTACTAGCATTTCCTGATAAAGTGACCTTCAGAGAAATGCACTCTTATCAGAAAGCTGTTTTGCTTAAAACCTTTTAGATGATCATTAGACACCTCAAGCCTGTGGCTGACCCCAAGCAGTTTTTCACTGGTGCAGATCAAGAGGTGCTAACTCCAGGAGAGGCAAAGTGTAGCTCCAGCATCCTAGTTTATGTTGCACTTGAAAAATATGGAATTTTACTTGGCTGTACTGTCTTAAATATATGATTTCCCAGAAACCACTGAAGCTTCAAAAGGTGGAGACTTTGATGAAAGAGGTCAGATTACAGCCTTGCTTCTGAGAAATGACAAATACTTCTCAGGTCACTAAGAGCAAATCACTCCATATTTCCCATCTCTAAGGAATTAGAATCATAAATCAACTAGTATTTATGATGTGTTCCAGTATGTCTGTGATAGGGCCATGTTAACTTCAGATAAAAGAGTTTACTTTTATTTGTTGTTAAGAGATGAAAGGAGGCACTACAGCATCTGTTTGAGAAGAAATCCATGGTTTCTATAATCTTTTCTGAAGTTCTTTTCTCACTGAAGCAGTTAACAAAGCTTGGATGTAATGTATTCTAATCTAATGTGCTTAATTTAGCTGAACACTTTAAATTCTTTCAGTTATATGGCTCCGGTCTGTCTGTTTTTGTTTTACCTTTTTTCCACTGCTGAGCTCCATAATTGTTCCTTTTAGCCACAGTCACCTAAGGTCAGGCTGTACCTTGCTAAGGAGCTGAACTGCAAACAAGGCTAACTCAATCACGTGTCTCCAGCCCATTCTTGTTATTAATCCTCCCAAGTTCTGGGCCTAGCACTTGGCAGAGCAACTAAAGTAAACTTTTTATCAGAAATTCACATTCTCCTCAAGTGGAGGAAGAGCTGGATAATTCCTACCTTTATTTTTTTAAAGAATATTGTAATGTGGGAGCTACCTCAGATTTATTTCAATAATGCAGGGGGTACAAATGTATTGAAAAAGCATTGTTTGTGCAATGTGAATTTAGCCTGATAAAATGTCTTTCAGAGTGCTTTCCGCAGTAAATATGCTGCCATTGTAACAAATACGATGCTGACTTTACACTGTCAGGACAAGCCCCTCACACTGTGGCTGCCCACCCTGCCCAGGATGCTCCCACAGCCCAGGCCTTTTTAAAGGGTCCTAGGTATCCCAGTCATCTTTTGGTGATAATTTCATTTCTCTCTTCCACATGTTAAGAAGCAGTCAACACGGTTAGCCAGCAAAGGAATAAGTAATAATGTGTTTTATAAAGCACTTGCGATCTTATTGAAACCTGGGTGTCAGTGATTTCCCCTGTGTGTGTCTAATTTTGCAGGTAATTCATACAGTGATGAAAATCTCTTAGCTGTCACTGTAGACTAATGCCCTTTTCCATTTTTAAATGTTCAACAACCTGAGCTGCCAGTCAGGAAAGTTTACATTTTTCTAGTTTGTTTTGTAAAAACAGCATCTGCTAGAAAGAAGTTGAAGTATAGTACTTAATATGTACACCTACAGTCTCTCCAAGCACAGCACTTTCAAAACAGCCCTTGCATACTAACTTTTTTCTGTTATTTACCTAAACTTGAATGGAAATGCTGTGAGGGATGGAATTTGCTATATTGCTATTTACTTCTTTATTTTTCTTTTTGATCATCTGTTACACAATCAGTGAAATATCTCACAGCTGGACACAGTTTCAGCTGTGAGATGCCACCTGCTTTTTTTTTTCCTGATGTCCCTCTCCCAGAGCTTCCTAAAAATTGCCCTGGATGGGAGCGAGCCAGGGTGGAGGCTGCAGGTGGTTTTTCCACCTGTGTGTGATGTATGGGCGAGTCAGGGCACCGGGTAAAACTGATCAAGGCGGCAGCTCTGGGTGCAGGATGTGCGGAGTAACTCCTGTGCTACCCAAAGCTGCTCCTCTGGAGAAGGAGGCACAGCTGAGTGACAGTGTTCCACACAGCTTCCATCACTTCCTGCCCCTGTGCAGCACCAGGCTGTGCACTCTGCACTAGGTAAGCTGAATTTCAACTGTTCTCTCTTGTAGTATTTTTCTTGAATACCTGTGTTTCTCCCCAGTGAAAGACTGATTTTGCTGAGATTTGCTGTTCCTCCTGAAAAAAAAGTGTGGCTGTATTTGGAAAAAACTTTAATAGTGAGGTTATCTTAAAATAAGTGTCTTATGTAGCAGACATACTTTTTTATTCTTAATTTACCCTCCTCTCCCAAAAGGCCACATAACTTTTCCCACATGAATCCATGAAATACACAGTTACTAACTTAGTTTCCTCTTAAAAGTATAATCAATTTATATCAGATTGTTGAAGTCCTAAAGACTCAGCTTTTTTTGAAAAAAATGTTTACTTCTTTTGGTGCCCAAGACTGTCAAAAGGAAGATGTGATTTTTAGGTGTTTATACCATCTGAGCAAGAGAGAAGCAGTCTGCATGGGGTCTTGAAAGGATGTCATGTACATGGTGTGATCCTAACCCCCTCAAACAACTCTGGTACTTGCCTAATGAACTTCCAAGAGTGGAAGAAGATGAATAGATCTTTGATTGCTTTGTCCAGATTGGTATACTTGTGGTAGTGAATTTAAGAGTGATTGTTTTGTCTCTGTTGCCTTAATTCATTGTAAAGGTAATGCATGGAATGGTTTGCTCTGAAACTCCCCAAAAGCAGAAATGTTAACCAGATTAAGTTTGTGAGGAAAAGTGTGTTTGGCACCTGGGCTGTGAGAGATAAGGGCTGCTCATGGTTACCTGGGGCCACCAGAGTGAGGGGCCTTGAGGTGAAGGGATAGGAAGCAGGGAACTGTGCCCTGGAGGGATACCAGGGAGACAGAGAGATGGCATTGCAGCTCATTGCAAGCGAGCGGGGATTAAAAAAGCCTCTTGACGGAGCATTAGGAACCCGCCCACTTGGGCACAGTAAGTGCAGACTCAGGAGATCTTGCCAAGGCAGATATAAACCACGAGATCAGCCCCCTCAGTTCGTCAGATCATTCCCTGCCCCATCTGTTTGGAAATCTCTCACAAATTTAAAGGATGTGTTTTAAAACTATTTTTCAAGTCTGTTCCCAAAACATTTGGGAGATCTTTTTCTTTTTTTCAGTGCTTGCTATTGTGCCTGTGTTACAGAGCCTGTCAACCCCTGCAGCACCCAGCTGTGCTGGCTGTAACCATAATTCACACAAACTGCCAAGTGCTGTTCTGCTTAATATGACAGATCCTTCCGTGAGAGCTGTGCTGCAGCCAGCCCTGGTGAATGTGTCGGGAACGATGGTGCCCATGTGAGCAAGATTTATGTTTGTTAGGGCTGTGGTGAGTGAGCCTGCAAGCGCTGCCTTCCCCTTGTCAAAAACTCGGAAGATTTATCTCCCTGACGCATCCTGAGTCTGTTTCTCTCATTTTTTACGTATCTGTCCCCAGAAAACTGACATGGTTTGGTCTCTCCACCTGCCCTCAGCGTTGTTTCTCCTTATCCCTCCACCAAGTTGTCATCTCCTCTTGCAATTCTTGTGGTGTTGCTCTTCCTGCTGCTCAGCTGGATGTGCAGACAGCCATAAAATGGAGTTTATAAGAACCATCATCTATGGGCACTGTGCCATGGCACCACGGAGATCCTTGTACATTCCTCCTTACAACTGTCTGCATGCAGGCAAGGGACAAGGACTGCAGCTTCCCTGGTAGAAGCTTACAGAAATAAGAATACAGTTGGAAAGAATAGCATTGGAAAAATGCTCTGCCATTGCTGGACAATCAGAGCCTGACTGTAATGAAAGAAGTGTGTGTGAAACATTCCTGGAAAAAGAGGTATATTCATTGCACAACCACCTCGGGGTTACCTGTTGGTGGTAGGGTATGATCCTCTTTGTTAATTAAGGGTTCAGCTTCTTACATATGGAAGGATACTGCCTTGCTCCACGGAAAGACTTAACATCAGGGTAGGACTGTACATAGTCAGATATGGCTGAGTATATTTAAAGGTGTTGTTTTGATCCAAAGAAAGGAAATGTATTTGAGAACACAGCTAGGAGTTGTTAAATATTCAGATGAGGTCCATTTGCTCATCTTATATTCAGACAAGTTTGTAGGATAAATTCTTCAGATGTTTCAGTGATCTAGGAACATAAATCTTACAGCCAGGGCATGGGATTTTTTGCTATTGTGAATATATAATAAATCACTGCTCAGTACGGCCACGGATGATGGATCTGTTCCTTAAATAATAAATTCAGCAACCATGAAAGCCATCTGTTTTGCAGGTGTACAGTCTAGTCTTAAAGAGTAATTGTAGAGAGCTTTTCAGCTTCTGCTGCTGCAATACAGCAGGGATGAGTTTCTAGCTCCATATTTTGTTTTTCTCTTTACCACTCTTACTCCATCTGTCTTTGGGAAGGGTTAAGGATGCTGGCCCAGGAAGGCAGGCTGCTGACCACTAGCACTGCTGGTTAACCAGGAACAAACAAGAAAGCGGCTGCTGGGCAGGAGGCAGTGGGAGAGAGTCAGGGGCAAGGGGTCTGTGGATTTGAGAGCCTGTCTTGAGTGAGTCTTCCCTCATTTGCCTGAACTGATCTTTTAGTTGCTGGGGTAGACAGTAAGGCTAAGAGCTCGTCCTTCTAGCTCTGATGACCAAAGAAAACTGACCTACTGATGGAGGAGACAAGTTGCTTGTTCTTTTCCTGATTTTCTTTTGTTTTCTCTTATTGGGTCCAGGCAGGCCACCATGTAATATAGGGGGTTGTGGCATTGGGAACCAATCCAGGAGACTGAAGGGTCTTGAGGCTGTGATCACTTTTGGGCTGGGCCAGAGGTTGGCTAGTTAATAGATCCAATACTCTTAGGAAGCAGAGGGACAACAGACACTTGCAGGGTGTAAGAATTGGGTATATTACTCCACCTAAAAGGACCAATTGTCATCCTTGGTTTAGTAAATCACAAACTGAAAGGGTTGCATGCTAAATAAATGTAAGTTGGCTTAAAAATACTTAGGAAGAGAGAAGGGAAAATTCTCCAACAGGGGAACAGCTAATTCTGTACAGTCACAGCTGGCTGCATGGCACTGTGTATCCAGACAGATAATCCTGCTGTGGAAGCACAGGATAATTATAGGGGAGTGGGTGGGGACGACAGTGCTTTGTTCCTCCCTTCCCCACAAATTTTTGGTCAACTTAAGGCGAGGTCAGGCAGTGGGAGCTGTTGGAGGCTGCTTTGGCAGCAGGTCCTCCTCCTCCTGCTGGGCTCTGCAGCTGGCAGTGCTGGAGCAGCTGGGTGGGTGATAGAGCGCATCCCAGAGGTGCTGCACTCCCTGGATTGTGCAGGGCTCCCAGGCTCAAGCGCTGGAAAGACATGGGTTAGGTGGTGAGCATTAGACACTGGGGAAGAGAGGACTGGGAGGGAGAGCAGCAGCATCCAAAGGCCAATGCCCAGTCATTAAAGCTGGGCAGCAGAGATCTGCTCACCTTCACTTTGCATCTGCTGTGGAAGCAGGTGCTGCTCCTGGGCGATTTGGGGAGATCCTACCGAAAACAGAGCAGAGAAAATGTAACGCTGAGGGAAACTTGAGAAGCGTTGGACAGGGTGGACAATCGTGAAACCAGAAAAAGTGGGGGGGCTTTCATGGGAGATTTAAGGGGTCTGACAGCTTTTTGGTGATCACAGAGGTGAGAATTGCTTTGGGGTTGGACGAAGGATTTTGATCAAATGTGGGGGGGAGGAAAGGCAAGAGGAAGCAAGTCACTGCTTATAGGGGGAACTTATAGGAGGAAACAAAAGGATCTGAGGAAGAAGTAGGAAGAAGGAGAGACTAAGATATAGCAGAAAGGGAGACAAATCTTTAGGATAGGATGGGGCTAGGAAAAAGACTTCCAAAATGTGGCACAGCAAAGAAGGTAATCAAAGTGGAAAGAAGGTACAGTGGAGAAGGAGGTAGATTTTTCTCCTACAAATAGCGTGTCTATCCTGCTGATCACTGAGCAGTGCTGAGTGTGGTGTGTAAATTACAGCAGCAAAAGTTGTTCTGACACCAGTTATGATGATGAAGCTTGTATGCACACAAAGTATCTGAGCTTTAGACTTGAATGTCTTTAGTGCTAGAGTTGAAAAAGTTGCTGACTTAGACTGCCTTGAAGGCTCTGATTTCCAAGTGGTACAGACAACTGTCTGTGTTCTGCAATTGCAATTACACAACAGCGGCAGCCGGACAGCCTGCCAGGACATCAGGGCGGCCCTGCTCTCAGCTGCTTTGGGGTTTTTCAGGACACCAGGAAAGTGGTACAAAAACCAAACTCGTTGTACTTCTGTACATTCCAAGAGCAGGAGATGGGCTGTCTCAGGACAAGTTTTACTTGTGTCACCTAAAAACTCCCCATTCCAGGATACCTGATGCTTACACACAAACAAGCAGATGTGCCCTCGTGGGGTGTAACGCTGATACTCACTTGTGGCTAAGGCAGCATATGGTCCTTGTTTCCTCTTCTAGAATATCTTGGGATGGAGAGACATACTCTGTCACAGCTTGCACGTGTCAGTAGTTAGTGTTGTAGAGTCCATTCAGCTGTTTGCGTGCTGGCACATTTTCCACAGTTCCTCCTCCTCCTCCCCACTGCCTCCTTCTCGGGCCTAGAGACCAACAGGATTGCCTAACTTTTCAGAAGGCCAAAAGACACAATTGGAACATACAGCTGGCTTGGGGGGAGAAGCAATTAAAACCACACAGAATAATCTCTTACCAAGACTGCTCCCTGTGCTCACAGGACAGCAGTCATGCTCACTCTGCCTTTGCTGGACAGACATTTTTTCAAAGGACACTGATATTTCAGTGTTCATGCAGATGTTAGTCTATCATTTCTTCTGCATAATTCTGCCTGCCAGTGTCTCAGGTATTGAAGTATTATCAGAATTGGATACTTTGCTCTGGTCCTTCATATGCATTTTTGCGTAACTGGACAAGAGTGAACTGTCCCAGAGGTCATGCATGAACTCTTGCAATGGGAATTGGTCAAGGTCTGCGTGAAATGGGTGGATACTGCTGATACATCAAGGGATGTGGTTTTACTTACGGAAATTTGGGGGGAGATAGCAGATACGGGGAATGGTGGGGAGATACGGGGAACAGGGTGTTGTTCAGTCTTCTGTCAAAAAAATGCAGGATCCAATTTTATTTCTCTGTCAGAAGGATGAGGATGTGGCTGAATAGCTTAATTTTCAATCCTTTTAAATTTTGACACTTACGTATTTGTTCTCTAAACACTTTGATCTTCCCCAGCACCCACTTGTCTGCAGATTAAGCTGATAATCATTCCAAGCTCTTTCCTAGCATTCTTTCTTATTCTGCAGTCCTGAATGAAATTGAAACTTATTCTCCATGAATAACCTTTCTCATTCCCTTAGCTGTCTCCTAGTTCTCTTCTGACCTCTCCCTTACTGACTCTGTACTGACCTTGCACTTCCCCCACAGCCCTTATCTGCCACTGTCTACACTCCTAGTCTTCCTCTGCTGTTTTGCATTATTTCATTTTTTTTTCTTTTTTAATACTAGGTCCCACCATTTCCTGAGCTGCATTTCAGCAATAAGCCTGAACAAGATCCTTTATTCACACAGTTCATAAACGTAGCGGCAAATTATTACCATTGGCAATGATTTTGATATTTTCACCCCTTCTCTCTGATTCTAGGCTTTGGGTACATTTATACTTTCAACTGTATTGGCAATAAAACCCAGCAGCAGTGTTTTCAGATTTTAGAGAAACAAGACAATTCCAGTGCCTTGTTCAAAGAGCAATTTTTGTCTTTAGTTGAATTGTTATCAGTGTGACAACAACTCCAATGCTTTCTCAATGGCTTTTATTAAACTGCTAAGGGATTATTCAGGCTCATCCTCCCATTCAAGGCAGTGTGAGCACTCATCTGAAAATCTTGCAAATGGAGAATTTTTTGTTTTAGTTTGTTTTTTTCCATGAAGTTAGGCTGTAGAAATAATCAGTAATAACCTGCCAATGGACAGTCTGGAAAAACTTTAAAAAAGAGCAAAGTGATCACACACGTAATATCTGCATGTACATTTTCTTGTTTTGTCATGCTGTTATCAAACAAAACATTCCCGCCTCCCCCCTGTATTTGTCTGTCATTTGCATAAATTTTTGTATTAGGCGAGTGGGAATTTGTTTGCCTTCAGAGTGGAAAACAGAAATTTTCCCAATATTGATATGTTTTTATATGATGCTGTGAATTGTATATTTCATTGCTATGTACCTGCAAAACCAGACCCATTTATTTTACAAAGTAGAAAGCTTAACTCTAGGTGTCAGCACTGCAAACTGAATGGGCAGCTCTGAAAATGAAGTTTTGCTGTCTCTGACTCCTCCAGTGCCACCAGAAATAAAGTGCAATAGCAGTTTTGCTGACAGATCCATTAGGGTTGAGGAAGAGAGCCCACACTTATGGTTAATGGCTCAAGTAGGACTTGTAGCATTCTCTCCTTACACAATTTTTTCTAGCTGCGCTTAAGTGTGTTCGTATTAATGGGATCTAGTAAATAATGTTTAATGTAAAGGAAAGAATGAGGATGAGATCCATCTCCAAACAGTGCCCTCTGTTTCAAATGGGTATGTTAAGCCTTTCCCTTCATTTATTGTTAAGTGCTTATATTAAGTTGGTGTCCAAAGTGATGAAAGGGCACAGGAAGCTGACTGCTTTTTCTGGTTCTGACAGGCTGTATAGATCAGCTGAATTAATGGGGTGGATGAAGTTTATGTGACTACTGCTTATACTTGAAACTGCACAGTAGCAGAAACATCAGGGAAGGAAAGACTTGATTTTCCAGCCTTTAATGCTAGCAATTATGAGAAGTAAATAAAAGCATTTCTGCATTGCAAGTACTGTGGTTATCCTGAAAAACCACATTTCTCAAAAGCACTGACTTTTGGCTTTGCATCTCTTAACCTTACAAGGTGCTCTCATCTGGATCAAGTGATGCTGTTACATACATGAATGAAGAGCTGCTTCTTGCTGTTCTTGTTGTCCATAGTCATCACTTATCTGCATGTTTTGCTTTTAATTATGACCTGATGGCATTTGTCATGTAGTGAAGTTACTGCTTAAGGTCTGGATGTTCTGAATGCACAGATGTGCTCCTGCTGAATTTATTTCTTCTGAAACACAGTGATTCTGCCAGGGGAGCACAGAAGTGTTCATGGTACAAAACTAGAGTAATTTAAGCAGTTTCCTCCTGTAATACATAATTTCCCCCTCTTTAAGATGCTGGAGCTTATTGATAACAGTCATGTCTCTTATATTTGGTTTTCACCATGTTCCTAAATCTACAGTTTGGTTGGACCTTCCCTAAGCTGCTGTTGTCTCTGAGCTGATCCTAAGCTAGTGAAAACAGGCAGGACCTTGGAGAAGCACCTCTGCGAGTCATTAAGCATGAAAATAGCAGAAGCTACAAATCACATAGTGAAAAAAGTGAATGGCACGTGAAGATCCCATGGGGTTGTGTGTGGTCTGGGGTAGAGTATGGTGCTGTATGTCAGTTGTTGAACCCGGGCTGCACTTGAGCTGGTACTTCTGGAACACAAATTGTCTATGGCAGTAACTTGTCTTGCCCTGGGCATGGTGTTTGAAGGGCTTTAAATGCTGTGTTTTCTCTCTTAAAGGACATACAGACATCTGGTCTCTCAACACACCTATATGATAAAGAAGCACGATATAGGAACAGAAAAGGTTTATTTTACATACATATTCCAGGAAAAGTCTTCCTGCAGTTGATTTCCCAAGCCCCGGGGCCTGGCTCCACCCATAGCACCATCTTCCCTTTCACAGGCTTTGCTTTCAAAAATATTTTCAAAGAAATTGGCATGGGCAGAGTCGAAGAGGAAAACGATGGGAAGCAACAACCGAGTCCGTTGTCCGGTTCCTGAGCTAGGGCACCCGGTGTCTCGCCGGGCAGCCGCTCGCCGGCTCCCCGAGGCGGCGTCCCGGGGCTCCCCCGAGCCCTGAGCGGGTGCGGGCCCCGCTGCGGTGCGGGGCGCGAGCGGCGG
>VZTX01028109.1:225550-251081 GCA_013400915.1 Pardalotus punctatus
CGCCCGCCCGCCCGCGACCGAGGCGGCGCGGGACGTGCCCAGCGCGGCGTCAGGAGCGCAGCCGGCTCCCCGGGGCGGCCGGGCGGCTTTCGGTCCTCGCTGTTATTTTTTAATAAATCGTTGATTTTTAAAATTTTTTTGGCCCCAAAGCACACCCCAAAGCGCACACCCGGCACAGCGCAGCGCCGAGCGGGACGGCGAGGAGTGAGCGCTGCTCGGCGGGAGCGCGGACGCGGAGGTGGGGAGCGGCCCCCGGCCCGGTCCCGGGTTAATCGGTAACGCGGAGCAAGCCCGGGTGGAAAATGCGCCGTGCTCCGGGCTCAGGGGAGGAGATGGTGCCGTGCCCCCGGCTGCTCTGAGCGCCGAGCCGACGCCGGGGTGTGTGTGGTTTGGGGCTTGGGGGTTTTTTGTTATTTTTGCTTTTGCTTTTTTTCTTTTTCCCCCCTCTTTTTTATTTTTCTTTTTTTAAAAATTTTTTTCTTCCATTTTTCCCTGAAGAAAACCTTACCAAGATTCTCAGATGGCTTAGACAAATTAATAATAATCTGTGAAAATACGAAGTCGACCGGTTCTTGACTTCCCCCTTCCCTCCCCTCCAGCTCCCCAGTCCACTGCTGAGATTGAGATAAAAGGACCTGTTTCCTGGAGGACGAGGAGAAAAGACACGTTTCTGGTGGTGTAGAAGGGACCGATGGCAATGCTTCAGAGTGTAGCGGAGACACAGGAGAGAGATTCAACCTGTTAACAAAAAAATTAAGCAGGGGGAAAATACCAACGGGAAGGAAAGAGATATATATATATACACATATATATATATACACACGTATATATATTCAAATTAGAAGTATTCCCCAGGTGGCCACAAAGCATGGGCTGTGTTCCAAGCACCAACCTCTCTGACAGCAGAGTGATCTGTCACAGTAGCAATGAGTCTGAGGAGTACAATTTCCCTCACCAGACCAACACAACCATGTCTCAACAGCAGCAAGGCAACCCCGTCCCAGGATTATTCATTAAATGCTACAACACATCCACTTATGAGGCGAGGACTAATTCCTCTAAGAAAGACAAGAGGGAGAACAGCCAGAGCATGGAGGCAGAGGCCCAGACCGGCAGATCCAGTGTTAAGGTAAAAAGGGTGCTAAACACGAGCACTGTTTCTCTCAGAACAGGAGCTGGCTGTAGCGGTTGAGCCCAAGGAGCCTCCCTGCCGTTGTAGGGGAGCTTTTCCTGGCCTGGGCTATTACTTTCGTTTATAAACTAATCAAAGTCTTGGCGACTGTGCAGAGGTACCCAAACCTCTTTCTTCATTCCACAAAATGAGTTTTCCTAACTCTGCGAAGGAGAGCGATGTTGATTGTCCTCGTGGATCGTTCGAGCCGGGGGCACGGGTCTTGCTTCCGATCCTGGGGGGCTCCTCCGCCCGTGGGGCTGCGCCGTGCATGGGCTCTACCGACCCCGTGTTTGTGCTGGCTCGTCCCGCGTGGCTCTTTGTGCTTGTCCCCTTCGGAAGCAGGGGCAGATCGCGGTCTGCAGCGATCTGTGAGCTGGGCTGATCACCTCGCATACCTTTCCCATTCGGAAAGTTGAAGGCAGAGGGGCAGCGTGTTTCGCTCTGGGTACTGATTTACATTAACAACTTGTTGACCTTGTCTGTTGCTGCAAATAGGGTATATTTTTGAGTTTTTTCCCCCATGTCTTAGCGCCCATACTTTTGAATAGAGATATGACACAAGACTGTATGAAGTCGACAGACACGTCCTGCAAAAAAAAATTGTAATTTGTGATTATTTTCTTGGAAGTGAGACAGTTAGTGGTGTGGAGTGCTTGCTTGTCTGTTTGCGTTTTATCGTTGGACTGTTTGTTTAGGGGTTGTACTTTAGTTCCTGATGTTACAGGTTTGGGTTATATCTTTGGTTTTTTTTGGAAACTGTTTTTGTTTTGTAAAACTAAGTAGTTGCAAATGTAAGGAAAATCATATCGTAGCAGCCCTGGGGATATTATATAACATGGCTGATCTGTTCTGGTTGCTGTGATAAGAACTGAGATACACATGCTGTAAATATAAGATACAGACTTGAGATGCAAGTGAGATCTAGCTGAATGTCAAGTGTTTTGCAGAACAACAGAAACTCTAATGATCTGGTGTTTTCTTAGGGTTTTTACTTGCTTATTAAGACGACTTCTAGAGTACTGACCTGGAATAATTTGCTTCAGTTATGTGGGTGATTTTCTTAGATTGTTTTCTTTCAGATTTAGTAATCTTTGTTCATAGTTTAGTAAGTTTCATAGTGTAAAAAAAGTCTAGAAAATTAGCACAGACTTTGTAAGTAGTGAGCTGGGGGAGGAATTAACAATACTTAAGGCAGAACATGAACGTGAATGGTGGTGTACTAAAGTAAATTTTTGTGTTAACAACACTGTACAGGAAATGAACTTTTCGGCCCTGTTCACATGCAATTGACATGCTCACGGCAAATTTAACACAGCAACCATGCTGAGGAAGCTTAAGTTGTCATCAGAGTCCTGATAATTGTTTTGCTAGCTGAATTTTTAGTAGTGATTATAATTGCATGTTAAAAAACCTAAATCAAAAATACTCTTAAAATTTTTGTTCTGTGAATTTGTCTTCTGTGTGATTGTTTGAGGGGAAAAATCCCTCAAACCTGTTTCCAGCAGTATGTGTAGGAAGCAGTCTTACTTTGTTTCCTTTCACCTTCAAGAACTTAGTACAAATTCTTGTTACTAGGTTTGGATAATTCAGCCAGACACTGTAGGTTGCTGTTGGTTCGTATGCATGCTGTCATCTCATTGACAGTCACTCAGATTTTTATCACTCAATCACATTTTCTGCCCTTGTCATCACTCTTTAGCATAGTTCTGTGAAAGATGAGTTCTGAGAAATCAGAGTGGAGTTCTGTTTGTGATCAGTTGAATACAAAATCTGTTGGACACAGCACATCTACATTATTTTCATGTGCAATATCCTGTAATGGTCTTTAGAGCTGTCAGGAAACACGGTATTTCATTCTCTGCTTTTACCATTAGTGTGTGTAGTACGATCAGATTTGGAGTTCTTAGAGTGCTGGGTAACTGTGCTGTCTCAAGAGTTTGTGCCTGAGTGAGGGATCATTCAGAACATTTTTCACAGCACAGTGAAGTTGTTTGGAAAGAAAGAGTGTGAGAAAATTGAAAACAATGTGTAGGAGCCTGAAACTCCTGAGGGCAAAAGGATCATTGGGCAGGATGTTGTGCTGTTTTGTAAAAAAGAATTTTTGACTTGAGGAAGAACTGTAAGAACTAGGGTGCTACTAAGAACCATTGCTATTTCTCAGAGTATGTAGTACACCTTTTATGGCCCCGGGGAGTCCTTCACACAAACATGAAATGCTACAAACCTTGTGTGCTTTGAGCAGCAGTGGTGTCACCCAGAATTTGTGTGAATTGCCAGTAACATGCCTGAATGACATTTTCACTTGGTTTTGGGTCACTTTATTTAAAATAGTTGTACATTTTCAGATTAAAGTCAACAGAATGCTGTGTTAGAGCTAAGAACAAAACCTGGCCTGTGTGTAAATCTCATGTTTTCACTTTGGCTTGCATTAGTGTTAAATTTATTAAAACATGTATAATACATAATGCAATAATTTTTATTGAATCAGTTTGCTAGCTATAGTGCACATTTTTCAAGTCAGAAAATGTAATAATGAGGAAAAAAAGCCCAATGTTAATTGTAAAATGGTATTATATATATTGCTAATTAACCCCTGACTTACTCTGGTTTTGTGTTCATGGCTTGTTATATCTTTCTTCTGGTCAAATAGCAGAGGATCATTTTCTGGATGTGTGGTGTGAGCTTGCTATATTTTGTGATTTGCATCAATTTATAAACTGTAGCTTAAAAAGTTACGTGTTCTTTCCTAGTGTGGGAAACCCTAAATTAATCACCCAAGTTTGCAGAATAATCCTGAAAGTGTGTGTGTGCAGTCATAAATGCTGTAATACCTATTTTTGTTATTTATGAATATGGTGACAGTATGTGGGAAATGGAAGACCCTTTTTAGGTTATGGCACCTGTATCCCCCTTGTTAATTAGTATTTTCATATGTGGCTTTTATTTGAAAATTATGAGCATCTTGGAATAAGTGCCATATTTTAACAGTGAACCAGCCATGAAAACTCCTCCCTTAATTTTCAGTGTATCGACTCCACAGATTATACCCTGTACTAGTGAAAGATGAGCAGGACTTGGATGCAGGGACTGGGGTTTGATTATCCAGTGCTACATAAAGAATATCAAATTACACTTACCCAGTACTGTTGCAAAGAAGAGTTTCCCTGATTGTTGTTTTAACTCTAAAAATCTAAAGAACGGAATCAAAATTGTCATAGTCTGTCTTTTTCGTATGTATTAGTTATGATTTTCAGATATTTTTGTTGTTGAATTTGTGCTAAAGGTATTTGGATTTATAGAAACCTGTTTAAACACTGTTAGAATAATAACTGTTTATAACATAAGTGGAGTAAATGCTGAAAGGCATAAGGACTTGATGGGCCTTTATTTAAAATTGGCTTGGATATTCATAATCATATGCTATCCCTACATCCTGTGTGTGTGTGGCTCTTCTCCAGTGCATTAATATACACTGTAGCACCTTGATTTTGCTCTGTCATTCTTTTACGTATGTAAGATTTCCTTCCTCTTTGCTTGTGTAACTCTCCCTGTTGGGTACATTTAATACAGAAATACGTGCATTTGGGTGCAAGGGGATCAGAGAGTAAATCCAAACTTCCTTTGTTTTAAATTAAAATTACTTGTAAGCAAGCAGGACCAAATGTGAAATAGTCTTTTGATTTATCAGCTGATGTGGGGCAGCCAGTTTAAATCCATGCTGCTACAGCCAGTAAGTTTTCTGCATTCAAACCCCGGCATTGCCTGTGAATTTTGCAGTCACTGCAAGGCAGTGTTGCATAATTCTGCATAGGCTGTATGTTATATGGTACCTGCACTGCTGAAGTGGATCTCATTTCAGCAGTTAACAGCACGTTATTTAGTCCATTAAGCTGTCTGCTCTTTTCCTCCCTCTCTGGTAATTCCTTTCCCTTGGAACACATGAGCGCTCCCTCCCTTTGATACTCCCACACTTTCTGTCCATGCTTCCACTGGGGCCATCCACCCTCTCTTGAATCCCCCTGTTCCCACTGAAACTGCCCTCAATCATTTCGCTGACAAACCTCCCATCACCATTTCCCTCCCACTTCCACTGACGTCAGCTCTCCTGTACAGAGATTCCTTGCTTCCACTGAGAGGATCCTTCCCACGCTGAGATACATGAACTTTCTTCAGTCTTTAGGGCTCCAGACTTCCAGCCTGATACTTTTTATGCTCCTGTTGTAAGGCCTGAATCCTTTCTCCAGGGATGGGAATCTAATTTTTAAATTGCACAAAATGAAATGGTGTAGTAATGCGCCAGCTGGGCTCATTTTTAAGTCTAATTTTTATCTTTTAAAATTTCCTGTTGTTTGTTATGTAAACTGGAAAAAAAGCCAAACTATAAATCACTCACAGTGTATAGTGGCTACACTGCTAAGACAGCATAAGCTGTGCTTTCAATTTTTAAAGTGTTGTTATTGGTGCCTCTTCTTGTCATGCAAACCATCTCATGCAGAATGTGTCACTGCATCTGAGGGCAATTCCTTGTATGGCTGAGATGAGCAAGGTTAGACCCTGAAGTTTTGGGAGCATTTACTGTTGGTACAAACTTCACTGAAACTCCTTTCAGCTGTTCAAATTCTTCTGCCCTTTCCATTGTTCTTCACTCCTGCTGTCTGAGTTTGCTTTGTGTCTCTTCCCTGGCCATTTTATGTGGTTAAGTACTAAGCTTTTCCTTTTTTTCCACCTGGATCTGTCCGCAGAGGAAGTATTAAAACTGAGCCTTTATTTCTGCAGTTCTAAATATTTTTCTTACTGTGTTGTTCCTTTTGTGTTCTTAATTGTATGGCTCAGATTGAAGAGTAAGAACATCCACAGAGAGAAATTTTCTAGTTGTAGAATGTGCTTGTAAGCCAGGGAGAATAATGGGAGGTGATGTACTAATGAATTTCACACCACATATAATATAATGTAGTATATTACATGTGGTGTGAAATTCCAATGCAAGTTACCAGCTTTGCCGTGCTTTTTAAGGTGCCAGCAATTCAGATTTTACATCCAAAATGCGAAGTTTAAATATAAATTAAAGATATGAAATGGTTACACCCACTTGCAAACACTTCTCATTCAATGAACTGTAGATCAGAAGATGCTAACGATCTATGTGACAATGAAGAATGTCTTTTTAAGAAAGTTGTTCATGGTTCATTTAAAACTAAGAAAAAACACTGTTTAGAAACTGTTTTGCTTTCCATTGTGCATGCTTAAATATTTGTTCCTCATGTACAAGTAAATGTCCATGTCAAGAGAGGGAGAGGTATTTGAATGAGAATTATTTTTAACATCCATTGAAATTGTTATATCCAGCAGTCGCCACTACCAACAGTGATAAATTGCTGTTTTGTTTTAGTTATTATATGAATGTTTGTTCACCTCTCTTGGCTGTCACATCGAGAAAGGACTCCAGAATTGGGTTACTTAAGCAATAGTAACAATACACTGAAAATATTCTACTTTTTGAGCAGTTGGAATGTCAGCTGACTTTCAAATGAGTCCTCAAAGAGGAAATACATATTTTGAGATACAGGCAGGTAAGGCTTTTATTAGCTCTCAGCAAAAAGTGAAAGAAACTTAAAGCAAATACGATAATGAGCAGATTGGCCTCAAGGTGAAATAGTTTCAATACAAGATTTACGTAAGTTGTCATTTTATCAGGGGGCCACAGAAGCACCTGCACACGTAGGAGAACAATTTAGCATTGTGTTCTATTTTGGTGGTGAGTATGGATATAATGTGCCTCCACTGTAAACTGCTTTACCAGCCATGGATGGAATTAAAATGTTGTTAGCAATGTTTCCAAGGTTGTACAGAGTGATTTCATGTCCCAAGCTCAGTTTTCCATGTCGATTGCAGTGTTTTATATATCAGACCTGTTCATCATTCGTTCAGTAGGAACTTGCTTGCTCCTGTGACATTCTACACATTGCTATCTGTTCTTTGGATAAAATAATTAGGTATCATCATTTAACTATAATTTAAATTGGCACAGGATGACAAGATACAAATTGAATAGCTTTAATGTGTGTCACATACTAAATAGTTTTATTGCCCAGAGTCAGATTCTTAAGTTTTCAAAGGCATCAAGCGATGTTAAAGTCATCTGCTTTGCAAAAGGGTTTCAGCATCCAGCCCCTTTTAGGTTCTTTCTTGATACCCCTTTTAGGGCCAGAATGTAATAAATGATGTTGTTATACATGCTGTGAAATTAAATAACGGTGTCTCTAATTTGTGCATTCTTCCAGACTGTTCTCTTTTGCTATGGGTTGTACTGCTGGCCTCAAATCAAACTCCCAGGCCCTTTTCTTCTCTTTCTTGTAAAATCTGTAACTCTGTCACTCTACATAAAGTAAAAGGCTTAGCATTCTGTAAGCCAGCTCCCACATGTATGGCTTTGTTCCAGGAGAGAGGAAGAGAGCTAGAACCTGCTTTTTGACATGGAAATGTGTTGACATAAATTAGGTTATATCTGTTCTGAATGTGGTAGACGAGGTAATTTGAGATGGGTTTTGATAGTGTTTTAAATGTTCAAAGGTAGACTGCAGATAAATGTAGAGAGTTAATGTCCTTGCATAGCAGAAGAAGTTGGAATGAAAAAGGAATATTCAAGATTTAAAAGCAGTTTTGAGAATAAAATGTTGCTCATGAAAAGGACTAGTTCCAGCATGAGTGACTCAGATTAGGATTCCCATCCTTGCTTGGAGTGGGAGGAAATGTGGCTTTTGGTTCTGCCACTTTATTACATAATAGACAATTTTTGAGCACTAGATCCCGAGAAATTGGGATAACATATTTTTGTTGGTGTAAAGAAAATCTCTTTGTTGGCCAGATAGGTCTTTCATTTCTGAGTGAACTAAATTGATACTATGTCAAGGATTTTTTTTTTAAATTGAGGTATATATTAAACTGTTTGTTAAATAATATTTTAACAGATTTAACGTGTCAGTTTCTTTGTTGGAAATAAAAATTCACTTTTTTTTTTTTTTTTTTTTTTTTTTTTTTTTGCAAAAGCAGAATTATTTTGCATGTTCATTTGGAAGTTGCATAGGAAACCAAGCATTTTATATGCCTTTTTCATGGAAGATGTATTTTACTTTATAAATCAAACATTTTATATAGTGACATGAACAGATTACTGATCATGTTACGGGGAAAATGGTAGCATTGAAATATTTTCATTGTGTTTTAGATTTCCCAGTTTCCTAAGTAAATCCATACAAAGAAAACACAGAATCACTGGACAAATATGAAAGAATGGCATCCTCTCCTTCCCATTGTTTTCATTCTGATTTAGCAGTGACCTTTAGCTCCCCGCTGGGATGTGGTGGAAACTTCACGAGGCCCCATCTCACTTGCCACTAAAAGACAACTTATTTTTAAAGTTACACATTTACTATCCTGTTCTGTCTTTGAGTCTGACGTCCTGTTATCTCTAACAAAATGTAATCAGAAAAACAACCTCAGAAAGTGATCAGCAAAGTAAACGTTCTTTATGAGTCTTGTTTGGAGAAAACCTGTGCTGATTTGTTAATTAAAGCACAACAAAAGAACCTGGATCTGCATTGAATGCAATCTTCCTGTATTTAGGAGTAGCTACACTTTTGCATTATCAGGAAGATGTTCCTCACTCACGCTGAGTTGTCAGGGTTGAGGCTCTTCTGACACTGAGGTGTAGAACTCTGTTTTACAGCAGTGGTTTTAATTCCAGCTTTAATGCACGAATATATCTGTGGGAAATGTAGGTAGGTCAAGATCAGTGTCAAGCTGAGATGGCTGGTTTGCAGATCTGTGTTCTTTTTGGAATACTGTCTGCTCTTCCTTCCAGTTTTTAAGTTTTTTTTTTTTTTTTTCTTTCTTCCTTCATAACTTTTCATAAGTTTGGTGAGAAATTCCACAAATGGTTGAGGACAGCCACACCTATTACTCTAGTAACTTGAAGCAGAAGTGATGTGTCCTGCACACAGTTTAACTGCCTGGTGAAAATTGCACTTTCCCATGAGCTGTAACTCAAAGATAAATATTTCAGCACAGGATGTGTATCAGAATGTACGTCTATAAATACTGGGATCCAGAGCTTGTACTGAAGTGTACAAGTGTACTGGGGATTGCTGGCAAGATACCTGTGTTTTATTTTTCAAACCAAAGGAAAGTATTATTTTCAAATACCAAAGAGATTTAGTGCTGGGCCAAATTCTTACTAAAATGACAGCCTTTTAACCCTGCTACAATCTGTGGGCTCAGGGGTTGTTGCTGTGGCTTTAGGCAAAGTAACTTCGAGTGTGGTGACTCTTGAAGTTAAAATTTGAATTTCTAAGCATTCGGAAGGACTTTTTTTCCCCTACATATTTGTACCTCTGTAGGTGTTCATTCGCATGTGAGGATCATTCTGTAAGCAGTGATGCAGCAGTGATCCAGACTTCCCCTGGGTAGTGTGTGGCTGCCTGGCCAACTTGCTGTCTGTTTCCACTTGAATGCCTGATCTTAATGATGTGTCATGCAGGATCAGGGCCACCATGTCCCCAGGAACACAAGAGCTGCACTCAGACCAAGCTGTGTCCATTGCTTTGTCTCCAAAGCCGTCAGCAGAGTGTGCTTTGGACAAAGATGCAAGGGATCTGTTTAAAGGTACAAAACTTAGACGGGTTCTTCATGTTCCTTTTCTGGCTTTCGTCTGAACATACTTATTTACTTTTCATTTTTCACCATTTTGGCGTGTAATGTGATACTGATACTTTAGTTTTATGTCCTTGAAACTTGGTTGACAAGTGCAATAAAAAAATTGTGCTCTTGAGTGGAATCTGTGAATGGAGAATTAATTTCCAAAGCAGTGTTAGCACATACTTATCGCTGCAACACCAGCAGTGTGAATGGTTGATATATTTGTTTCTGCAGATACTCTTGCAGGGACCAAGAACAACAAGTGAAAGTTTAAAAGAAAGCAGGGAACATGAATTGTAACTTAATATGGGTTTGCATTTTGAAGAGGACTTCATGACCAGGGTAGCTAGTTTTTTCGTAGCTAAGGCAGAGTATCCTGCAGATGAAAAAAACTGAGGGTAAAATTGATATTTGAGAGGGATAAAACATTTCAAAACTAGGCAAAGGGGGTTTTGCAAACCCAAACAGCTTTTGTTTTGTTAACAAAAGGCAAGTCCTGTGAACTTAAACACTGCTTCATGCTTCCATTGATGCTGCTGGAACTTTTCCTTTGCTTAGTATTTGGGGTATTCTTTTTTGTCTTTGGCAGGAACAGATCTGCTTTCTGCAGGATTTCAGATGAAAGGGCTGTTCTGCTTGTACTGTCAATTACGACATTATTGCACATCCTCAATTCTGGAGGTGGTGGTCTTGTTCCTTGCTGTGCAATGCCATGGAGCTGAGATCCGTCAGGAGAACAGTCAGGTCTAATTCTGTGGCAGTGCTGTCACTCACAGCCCTTAAGCCTACCAATGACACTTCTTCCCTCCCCAAATAATCTCACCTTGTACCTTTTCCGAAGGATGGAATATTTTACTTTGAGGCAGCTGCTTACTTTTTAGGAGGGATTTATGTTTTCTGAATTATTATCGCAAGTTACAGCTCTTTAAAATGAATGTATTAGAGAAGTAGCTTGTTGGGAGCCAAGTTTTATCCAAAAAGCAGTTGCCTCTGGCAGTGGTACCCAGTAGGAAACACCAGATTCTTGGAGGTAAGAGAGATTTAGCTTTTATGATCCTTGTTCATCCTAATAAAAACTCATTGAGCTAATGAAGCTGCTCAGTGAGGAAGCTGACGCATCCCTCTCCCCCTTGGCTTTGGTGAGAAGGGTAGAGGTAATGTCTGTTTGTCCCTGAAGGACAGGCAGTAGTGGGAGCCTGCTGGTTTGGTAGCAAATAATAAAAACAGAAATTTTGTTGGGCATTCTATGCTGTTGGTACCAAGAGCTGAATATTGATGTATCAGTTTCTAATAGTTTTCTGAGAAACATAATTCTGTCACTGTTTGTAAGCTGGAAGTTCTTTTTTTCCCCAACACAGAAGATTTTCTTCTTGTTTGTATCAGTGCAGAGCCTCAGAGTTGGAGTGGGGCAGAGGGAGCAAGTCCTGCCCCTGGTTGGTGGGAGGTGTGGGAAGTCCAGAGGCTTGTCACATCCTCAGACTTAGCCTCTGGTCACAGTGTGACCATGGGAACATTGCCAAGCACCAAATTTTCAAAGAAGCGTGACTGAAGTTCACATTTTATAAAAAGCTAAGCTGTTTTATGAATTACTTACAGTGAGATTTGTAGCTGGACTATCAAAAAAAGCAAGCTGAAATGGCAATCTCTTATTTTGCCAGTTAAACTAAAAGTAACTTCTTTTTGAAGGTTACATAGCTCTGAAGTTTTCTCCTAACTTTATTTTGGCTGTTCTGATTGCTAAGAGCTCTTACAAGGCTCTTGTGCTCTTTGGGCAATATAAACTCTTTTCTGCTGTGCTCTGCTGAGTTTGTGGGACACTGTTCATGGGGTAGTTTTTGCTTTGTGGGGTAACCTTGTTTGGTTGTTGTACAAAGTGTAAGCAAACCAGAGAATTTTAAGGACTGGCAATGAAATAGACCTGGTGCAGGATTAAGAAATGGCAATCTTTTCCTCCATGTCTTCTGAGAGCCTTTGGGCCATGCTAGGAAGGGCAGGCTGTGAGTGTAACTAGAGGTAGCTGTGATTTTCACCCTTTTATTGGGTGCACAGGATTTATGTGGCTTAGGAGGTGCCTCCCTGATACGATGCACTGCTCTGTCAGTCCCTGTGAAGTTAAACCAAGACCAGAGGCCAGTGTAGAGTGTAAGTGGTGGGGTCTGGGACTTGGCTCAGAGGTCTCTATGAGGTATGGTTTAGTTGCAGAAGTCACAGTTGTTCCACAGGGATAGTTACATAGTTGTGGAAAAGTGATTTGTCCTAAGAAGTTGAAAAACCTCATAAGTTCTCCCACCATCAGTTTAAACAAGGACATAGTCTTCCTCAGTCTGTTGTTTTCTCCAGTGTGTGTTTAGCAGGGAGGCCGTGTAGTCTCTTGCCCTTTCTCCACGGATGACCTGACAAGAAGAACGATCAACCCCCTCCAGGAAACCTGATACTTTTGGTCAATGGTCCCTTACATTTTTTCCCCAGCTGACTGGCATTCCAGCTGACTGATCAGAGAAGTACCTGGCTGCATCCACTTGTTCGGATTTGCTGTGCCAGTGCCGTTCCATTGCAGGACAAAGGTACCAGGGAAGTGAGCTGTGTTGAGCACACCTGAAAGCTGAGCAGCGCTTCCCTGGCTGCGGCCGATCACTTGGACTGCTTTGGGGTCTGGTTTCCACTTACCCCTGTAACAGTACACTCACTAAATACTCACCTGAAATATTACCTGGGAATCTTTAAATGCTTGACTACTATTACTTCCTGCCACTTTGTAAGAGGTACAAGGATTTGTATAATACCTTAGTTTTTTTTCTTCCCCCCCCCCCATTTTGCTGAGAGAGGGATGTGGATGAAGGGTTTGGCATTTTTTTCGTCCTCTTTCCCAACATCAGGGGCCCCCAAGATAGCAGGTAGCATTTCTAATATATTCTTCTAAAGAAGGGTCTTTTAGCCCATCCTAAAATAGTTTAATGATTTTTTTTTAAGGCAATGAAACAATCATGTAGAGAAAAAAGCATGGCAGAGGATTGCCAGGAAAAAGGGATTATGGCTTACAGCACTGCCCCTGTGCTTTTGCTGGGTGCTGCAAGAGGTCTTCATATCCTTAAGAGTCTGAGTCAGGTTTGGGAAACCTTGACCTCTGTACTGAGGAATGATCTGAGGTCAGCAGTAGTAATTTGTTTAAACATGAATTCTTAAACGCAGCTTAATTGATTGCTGTAACTGCAGATACTTTCATCTTAGAACAGATATGAGCAGAGTGTCCCAGGGTTATATATATATATATAGCCAATATATACATATATTGCCAATTAGCTTGTGGTTAATTTAAGTAGAGTACAACCTCCTGACTTAATAAACCCTCACCTGTGCCAGGTCAGCCACAGCCACTTGTCCTCACCCCAGCACCACCCTCAGCCTGGCAGCCCATGTAAAACAGCATTGCCTTTAACATGCAGAGTTTATCTGCAATGATGTGTAGCACTCTGCTGCAGAGCAAAGTATTTTTGGTATCTCTTATAGGAGGCCTGAACTGGTTTTAGAAGAAGCGGGACTTGAGTAATAAATCTGATCTCTTGAAGCATGAGTTGGAAGTTGTAGCTCCTGTCAGCAGGTTCACTGTATGATGTATTGTGGAGCCTTGGCTGCAAAGAAGCTGTAGCCTGCAGTTAATGAGCTGTTCAAAGTAGCTGTGAAATTGTCAACTTAATTAAGCCAAGTTTAGTTAACAGTCATCTTTGAAAGATTTTGTGTGAAGAAGCAGGCTCTGGAACTGCCCAGCTATGCACTGCAGGAAAGTGCTGTGTGCTTTTCTGAACCGAGAAATTAAGAGCTCATGTGGTAGGAGAGAGTGCTATTTCACAAAGTGTTTAAAGAAAGCCCCTGACTGTCCCAGCATGTTGGGGAGCTTCAGAGTTGTTTCCATTCTTAGGTAGTTAAAAAACATAAGCACTCTAAAACAGTCAGTGGATTGCACTCCTGTGCGATACTGATTGAAGATCTGTTTTGGGGGTTTTTGCACCTTTTTTTTTAATGACCACACACATGCAATTCTTTTAATTATTATCTGTTTCTTTATAAAACATTTGATATTTGTTTCTGTGCTTTGTCCTGAGTCCCTTTCTCTCCTGATAGCACAGAAAATTTAGTCTGAGCATTACTAAAACACCCGCTGAAGGCAGTGGTGACTGCAGTTCAGTTAGCTGGGTTTCTGCAGTTTGTCCTTGGAGACAGAGTAAATACTCTTGCAGACATTTGCAAATCTCTTCTGCCCATGACCTTGAAAGGACCCATCATACGTTGCAGAAACAAGTGTTTAGGGTCTTAGGTGTTGAGACATCTCCTCTCACCTCAAATGTCAGTATTGCAATAGCCTGCTCTTCATGTTGGAGATTTCTCACTGACATAAGTAGGGTAAAGTCCTCTTCTAATTACAGCAATGCTGATACTCCTGTGCTTGTTGCAGCGTTGTTTATGCCATTTGAGAGTACAAATACAATGGTATAGCTTTTTCCACAATAGAAAGCTTTCCTGTGTTTCTTGACTTCTGGAACTATACTTAGGACACATTTAGGCTGAGTCTTAATACAGTCAAGGCCAGGACTGTATGAGGAATGTTACCTAGATCAGAAATATCAGTGAGAGATTTGGGTGTTTAATTATACTTTATATTGGAAAAAATCTATGTTGTGGATAGTGGATAGGGGGAAGCATGCTCTTGTTAGAATAGCTTGTTTCAGCTGAGGAACTGGTATAATGTACACCAGCAAAACCAGTTTTGCTAATGTTAGCTCCATTTGCAACAAGAAAGTTTCCCAGGACGTTTGTGCTATACCTATGCCAGGAATTTAGGACTCTGCAAGTGAAATGGAAGTGAAGTGAGAGCACATGGAGCCTTTTGCTCCTTGTTGAGCCTTTGGACTGTAATAGTTTCTGGCAGCTGATGCCCATGAGCGTCTTGCCTGCTTTTATGGTGCCATTACAGCCAGAATTAGTTGCAGTGAGAGCTCCAAGGAACTCCGCAAGCACTCTGAATGCTGCCACCACACTGGCACTTTTTTGGAATTTTTTGTCTTTTGGACAGACGGATTTAACAGGAAATAGTTTGGCTGAGGTGTGAAATCATAATGTGAATATTTGCAAACCTTTGGGAAGAAAAGGTATTTTTTGTCAGCAAGACCAAGCAGTAGAACAAACAGAGGGGGGAACAGTCCTTGAATTAGGACAAATAAATGATTGTTAATGGCCTTTGCCCTTTGTTGCTGTTTGTTTGCCTTTTGCTATAGGACACTGCCCTTCAGAACAGGCTGTAAGTGGCTCTGCATTCCATGACTTCAGGTTCTTAAGGAACAGTTGAAGTCTCAGTTAATTAATTGCACTGTTTAGAACTGATTTAATGTTAATAATTATCTCATGGAACTATTCCAGATTTATGTTTGAGTATGGGACAAATACATATAATAATACATACAATAAGTATGGGAGATACTGAATTATCAGCTGTAATTTGGTGACAATTTGATTGTAATGCCAGATTGTGACAGTTTGTGATAGAAATGTTGTCACACCACAGCTGCTTTTGCAGCCAAACCCCCATTTTGCTGCATATTTCTGCTCAACCTTCTTACTTTGTCATCCATGCTGGTCTGTAGTTTTTCTTTAACTCGTTCAGTCACACACAGTAGAGGTTTCTTCCTCCAACCCCTTTTCTTCTTTTTGCCATTGTGTTCTACCTTTGACTTCCATTTTCATATTTCTAATGCTCATAAATGCATGTATTTTTGGAGGTTACAAATAGTATGTGTCCTCTCACTGATAAAACTGATATCAGCTCCTCTCAGTGCTTTTTTTAATGAAGTACTTTTGTTGGGTGAAGGTCTTTGAAGAAGGTCTAGCTTCTTCCCACCCTCTGGTATAGGACACTATCCTGGAAATGATAGAATCTTGCTTACAAAGAGGCATAGCTAGTAAACAGATGTCTCCCTGAAAATCTTTATTTAGTACACAGTGTACTCTTAATCATTTGCACCAAGGTCAATAGCCCTTAAAAGGCCATTATTATAAATCAATCTGATATTAGAGGAGTATTTTCATAGATGTGTACACAAACACAAATAAACAAACCAGTAATTTTTTTCTCTAATTTCAGCTAAAATGCAGTAAACTTATTTCTAATCTGCTATACTAGAAAAATTATTTTTTCATCTTTTAGAAAGCTTTCAAAACTACAGTGCTGTTCTATGCTTAAAATGTTTTCTGTACCAACATTTTAAATTGTAGGTATGTTCTTGTGTTGCTTAACAGAAAGAAGTAACATTGTGGGGAAAAATACTTTCATTTTTCATAGCACAAAACAAATAATCAGTGGGTGTGTAAATTGCTTGATTATAGTTTGTGGACATGAATTTTAGTTATTTAACTATGAATAGAAATGGTCATAAATGACACTAATCATGGACTCCTTATATGATTCAGCTGGTGCTGACACAGTTTCATAATAAAAATTAGACATTTTCATCTATTGTTGTAACCATGTGAGTTCACATACTTGCTGTGTAATGCCAATATCTGCACAAGTAGTTGTGGCCAAAATGAACTTTGATCTGAAATGGAAATTTATTTTTCTCCTTACTAGGGATTTTACAATGACTTCCAAAAGTATTGAAGCTCAAGCTGGTTTTGTGACAGCTTTCTTTTTGACAAATCCGTGCTGTCTTAGCCTTGTGAGGTCTCCTGGTGCCACATCCAGTGTATGTGCATGGTGGAGCCCAGCTGAGTGAGCCCTGCAGATGTGGAGAATCTGGTGCCAGACAAGACTTCATAGCCTGTTTGAAGTCACCTGTATGGGGGTGACTGCAGTGGTAATGGTCTTCGTTGATATAACAAACAGCCAAGTGCAGACATGATAGAAAAAGTATACTAAAATGAAGAAATTGACATAAATTTGTAGTTTTGAAAAAAAACAAACCCATAACAATACACCAACAAAAAAAAAAAAGTTTGTGAAGTTAGGCTTAGCACAAAAATGTGCTAGCCTGTATCGGTGAAGTATTTTTATGGAGGCTGGAGATAGGTTTGTGTTGAACCTTGGCAGTCATTTATTCTACTTCATCATCTTCCTGTTCAGTCCCTGGAAAATAAACCTAAACTCTAATTACTGTGACTATTTTATTTCTTATTTTTTAAATTTTCTTCACCTTTTTTATAGCATCCTTCCAAAATACGTTGCCCTCCATGAACATTAGGTTATTAAATTGTTGAAGCTCATGACAGTGTTGTTCCACAGATCATGCATTTGCTGGCATTTTCAGGGTAAACACCCTCCAACCAGAAACTAAGCAAGCTCAGTCTTTGTGGTCCACACCGTCCTCATATGCCCTGGGATCAGGAGTCCCTTGCCTGTTTTCACGTCACTCACATGATGTTGTTTCACACTTGGGAGTTACATCTTTGGGTCAGCACTTCCTTGCTTTTTGAAAATATTCCTCTTTTTAGAGAAAGCAGTTGTTTGATTCTATCTGCTTGTAGAAAAATAGCAGATTTTTAGGGCTACTAAGTAGGCCTTTGTAAACTTTACAGTCCTTTCCAAGCAAAGGTTAGTGTCATAGAATTAGAAATTACCCCAAGGAAACTCAGACAGCAGCTGCAAATCTAGCACAGATAAACAGAGAGTTGTCTGGGAAAGGCCTTCAGTATTTCCAGCCATGGTTTTAAACCCACCAGATTCCTCTTTCAAAAATCCTTGAGACTGATCCCGTGGTGCCTTGGCAGAGACTTTTGGGATGTAGACTGGTATTTTACTTAGTGACTCCTCACTCAGGCAGGGAGATAAAGGAAGATAAGATGGTCAAATAGAAAAATGTTGACTTTGAATGATGTATAGTAGTCAGTCAAGGCTGTTGTGTAGCTTGTCTGCTTTGTGACAGATAAGCAACTGTGGTGCAAGGACTACACAGGGGTTTTAGATTAAAAATTCTCATTTAGCTATTTAGCTTTGTCTAAATTATAGGAGCTTTTTTTTCCTGTTACTTGAGCTGAGATTTTTTATTTTTCTGTGGTTTTTTTCTTCTGGATACAAATGATACCGAATCTTTCTGAAGCAACGTGCTACTCAAAAGCATAATCAATGTAGTATTAAAAAAAAAAAAAAAGAAGCATGGAAATACATGTAAAATATCTAAAAACTGTTTCTCATTCCGATAGTTTGAGTATTTCAGATGCCATTGCTAATGTTCAGGAATGACTGGCTGTGCTTGGAGTTCAGTGTATTGAGCTCAGTTGGGTAACTTATGTTCCAAGTGAGGTGCTGGGGAGGGCAGGGAGGAGAGGGTCATACTGGATTGTGGAAAATGGATTTAGGAAAAAACCCAAGCAATGATACATCTTATTTGTGTTAGCAGGTGGCAGCACACACAGTTTGTACAGATCTTTGTAATTGTTTTTGATAATCAGTCCAAGAAAGTGGAAAGAATTTGTGCTAACAAGAAATCCCATCTTGGAATGCAAACTCCCTGGGACAGGGATCATATTTTCCTGTCTGGTTATAGGGCTATTGTACACTTCAGTGCTTACATAGTACAAATGTAAATATAAAATAAAACTGGTGATGATGATGTCAGGAAGGGAACTCACTGCAATTCACTCCCTGTAATGACATGCACTTTTAAAACATAGACATAAATTCCTTCGTGCATAAGGAGAGTGCAAGCGTTGCATGTGCAATTAGAAGTAATTTAGTTCAGAAATAGATGACTTATTTGTCTGCTGGCATAATTAATGATAGCACTGGTATCCAGTGTCCCAGATACTTACAGTAAAAAAAGGAAACTAACAATAAAGCCATCAAACTGAAGTTATCAATGGATGGGAAAAAACATCCTCTTCCCTCCTCTTTAGGGGCTCTGCTGGCCAGTGGATGTGGGTTGGGAGCCATGGCACACCTGAATCCCAAGGTACTTGAGATGCTAGGTCTAGTAGTTAAAAAATAAACAATAGTTAAAAATTAAAAAACTTAGGGTTTCTTTGATAAGATCTTGGATCCTAAGGCAAGTGCTGAAATCACCTGAAATACATCCTGATAGGAAGATATCCAAAAGCATGGTGTCAAGCAATATGGTCTAAGTTGGGACTTCATCTTGTCATAATGATTTTTCCTTCCCTGCTGGAATGGGCAATGTCCACATTTATTCTGAGAAAGTAGTCCCTAAAGGATGGGTAAGGGGGCTGGCAGCTCCTCCCGGAACAGAATGCTGACCTTAGAGTGGTTCAATGCCCTGGGAAAAAAGGGTTATTTATTTAGGGTTTAAATTATTAAATAGGGATTAAGTCAGATACGTAAAGATTGTCGTGTAACTCGCGCTCTTGGCTCAATTTTATGCTGCACAGAGGTTAAATAACTGTTTCCTGGATATAGGAGCTTTTCATATAGGCCAAGTGGCAACATTCTTCTGTTTTCAGGGAAGCAGGAGAGACTTATCTCACATCCAGGTGTAGAGGATCATATTTATGGAATTTGCTTTTTCCAATTTGGTTCTTCCTCATATGAACCAGTAAAGAAATCTCTTGGTGTATTTAAAGGACAGAGGTAGAGCAGTAATACCCAGAAAATACATGAATTAGTTTTGAAAGAGCAGGCCAGCCCGGGCAGCAGCGGTAGGAGAGCTGTTGAGCAGCAGCACTGATGGAGATGTGGGGATGCAGCTCCGGTGCTTCCCGTCCTCGAGCAAACCAAGTCCGAGCTGCCTTTGACACTCACCACGCTGCATCCTGCTGCGTGGGTCCCCTCGCAAAAAGCTGAGGAGATCAAGCCTGTAACAAGATGAAGGAGTCCTGAGCTGCCCTTTTTGTTCGGCTCAGCCTGACTGGGGACTGCCTGTGGCACAGCATGGGACAGTGAGTCCTCAGCACTGCAATAAGGACTCCCGTTCCTGCCAGGAGCAGAATAAATCCCAAGGGCTGGGGAGTTCAGCGTGCAGGAATCTTACAGGAGGTCAGCAAGTCTGTAAGAGGTTTTTCTAGGCTTGCACTTTTTGGTGTTGTGAAGATGACAAAGTCTGTCTCTCAGTGGGGTGGTGGCAGAGCCCAGAGTGTAGCAGGGCAGAGCTCGAGGTGCCCAGGAAGCTGCACCTTTTTTTCTACATTTCTTACCTCTTGGAGTATTTCTGTGTGATTTTGGGATACCTCAGGAATACTTGGAGCTCTTCAGCTTGCTCCTGCGGTTGTGCGTGTGAGTGGCAGATGAGGGCTGGCAGAAAGGGAAGAGGGCAGGGGGTCGTTACCCTACAGCAGAATTGTTTCCAGAAGTAACCGTGAAAATGACAGCAGGGGATTCTGCACTTGTTCTTTGTCCGTCTCTTTCTGATAAAACTTTGCTTAGTTTACAAGTCAAAAGGTGATTTTTCTAACAGCCAGTATTTCTAACTCACACATTTGGGTTTGACAATCAAGCTGTTTTCTGTCTGAATCTTACTTCATTGCCAGTAATAAAAATTCCAGCTCGCTCAGCCATGGTTATATTGGTTTTGCAGAGCTAACAGTAGTAAAAGCTTGTTTTTGTCCACAAAGTTAGCAGATCAGGCTCAGAGAAACATCACCCAGACAACAGATGTATAGAAAAATCTGGGTTTATTTACTGGTGACTTAGCTTGAACCAAACACTACTGAAACAACTGAGTGCTTCTTTTACCACTCTCAGCCTCTGTGCGTTGCCTTGCATAGATAAAGAAGAGATTCTTACTGTGGAAGTACTGATGGAGCTTATGCCACTTACCATGTATTACTGACTATTCCAACAAAAATACTCCATGTTATAGGACATGCTTCCTCTACTTTCTTGTTTTTAATGCCAATATTTGAATCTCTGAAGTGAAACCATATGTTATCAACCAGTACTTTTTTCTCATAGAATTTTTAAAGCTCGATTAAAATGCTGATGGTCTGTTTCTCTTGTATGTCCTCTCATTTCTATTATTTCCTTACTTCAATGACAGCAGACAATTTCTGTTAATGTGAATCCTTCATAGTGGTGACAAGAAAAGATGAATCTTTGGTTTAAAGAAACATGAAAAATGTATCTGCTTAATTTTTATTTGTTTACTCTGAAGTCTGTCACCAGAATTATCTGTCTTCCCAGCCCCCTGCTGTTTGTAGTTTTTTGCTGTTACAGAAGCTACCAACATACAGAAGCCCCTTTGAAGTCAGAATATAATTCCAAAGTCATTGGTCTGTTTTATTCTTTCCTTTCACTTCTAACTTCTAGGAATGAACAAGGCAAGTATTTTGTAGTACAATGAAATTCATTATTTGAGAGTCCTTTGAAGGTATGGATGAAACATAAGTTATGGAAAAGGCTGTTGCTGCAATAAAGTGATGCAGTCCTTCTTGGATTGCTACCTTGATCTTTTATTGGAGAGTAGCTGTGTGTGGTAGGCTTTTCCACAGAGATCTCTCATGGTGGTTTAGCCACGGCACTTGTTCCTGGCAGTGCTGAAAGCATGGGAATTGGTCATGCCTACCCAGGCACTGTGCAAGCTACCCTACATTGCCACTATCTTGAAAATAAATTGCTGTTAGCATGGAGAACAAATTTGAATGGAAAAAGAACAAATAGAAAAGATTACGATACCATAAATCAGTGCCTCTGAATCCTGAATATAGGCCATGGAACTGGGGGAGGAGAGTTACTTTCAGAAGCTCTGTGTAAAGCTCAGGCTGGTGCTGAGCCTTAACTTGGAGCAGGGCTGCAGCATCGTGTGTCTGTGCTTTCATGGATCTTGGATACCCACAGGCAGCAAACCATGGACTAGTTAAATTGTTCTAGTATTTCATGACTTTCTTCTCTGAAGGGGCTGAAGTCCATTTGTTACTCCATAATGTGAAGTATCCTGGTTCACATGCAAGTACTGGGCATTCATCTGTTAAACGATTGTTGTACCTTGGTGCATAGGGACATGCTGGCTGGAAATGCACACACCATGTGCTTGAAAAGCACGTTATCTGGTGCTAGGGTTTTACTCAGTGATGAAAGAATTTCTGTTTATGTGACAAGAGAAGGAATATGGCCTTCCAGGAGCTCCATAAGGACAGTGTGATCTGTGCCACTATAAAGATTCCTTAGTCTGATTTCTCAGTAAGCTGAAATGGTGCAGGGGGGTACCCCGTGTATGAAGGGCTCTTGTTTTAAAGAATACCTCACACCTGTACCCTGTAAATTAAGCTGGCAGCATTGAAATCTGCAGTATCCTTACTTAGAAAGGAAAGACCTTCCAAAATGTCATGTGTTTTTTGGTGGACATGCTGCTTGGTCACAGATGTGGGGCAGTGCCGCAAGGGTCTTGGGGAAAATCAGCAAGCAGGATAGTTTGGTTTGCCTTTCTTAACTGACTTGTTTTCCTGTAAAGCAAATACAAAGGAGCTTTTCTAACCGCTGGATGTGCTGTGCCTTCTGTATTGGAATTTACAGAAAACTGTTGAGGGTTCTAAGGTATGTGGAAAAAATGAGATGATGTGGTGAGAGCAGGATTATGTCTTATTATGCAGATACTGCATGCTTTGTAGTCTGAGGAGCTTGTGAAGGCTTATCTAGTGGGGCATGTCTCAGTGACTGTCAAATGTTTCTCATGTGGCATGTCCAAGCTGTTCAGTCCCTGGCCTTGTTAAAGGATAGACATCCATGTCTTGTTTTGGACTCAGCATATCTGTTAATTAGAGATTCTGCTAATAGTCACTTGAGGGTTAAACTGTTCCCAAAGGATTATTTTCAACATTGTTTTTCTTCTGCTCTCTCTCCTCCCCATTTTGTTTATTTTACTGAGAACCTGTTCCACCTCATGATGGGACTGATGTTCTGTCTTCATGGATGCTGCCTGTTCCACTTAATTCCAAAGTCTAAAAGACCCTCGGCCATGTCTGAAAGAGAGCCCAGCCTGCAGCACCAAACTGAAACACACACTGATCTCTGTGCAGAGCCCTGTAACAAGTGGACTTTGGGGCCACTTCCAGCAGCGCCGGCTGCTGGATCTGATTTTCTCTTCTGATTTGGAGCAGGAAGAATTATTCTGAGATTATTTTGAGTCTGCAGTTTGTACTGGGGAGGTTGTTGGTCTTTGCTGTTGATTCGAAGCCCTATGCAGATCAATAGGGAACATAGGAACATAAACAAAACCAAATTAGACACTGCCAGTTTGAGGTTTCCCCCTCTGCAGGGCCCTTGTGGTTCCTGGGCTCAAGCTGTGAAAGGAGGCAACTGTGCTGCCACAGCGATCTCCTATCCCATGGCAAAGACTGAATTCCTGAGGCCATTGCTGAGTGTCTGGCAGGGAAAATGGTGTTTGCTCTGATCTTTCTACCATTGTTCAGTTTTCCTGCAAAGTTAGCAACTCAGAAGGCCCTAGTTTCCCCCAAGACATTGGTTTATGGGTTTCTTTATTTCTCTTCATTGGACCAAACCTGTTCACGGGCCAGGTGTAAAGTTTTTGGATGGCTGGTGTGATTTTTTTCTTTTTCTTCAGAAGCCTACACACAACAGTTTTAGTACCAAACAGTCTTCCTTTTATAGTCTCTGTTACACACAGAGACCCTTTCAGTTTACATTTGCCCCATTCCTCAAGTGAAGATTACGTTAACGACTCTTACTACTTTCTTCTGCCTTCTTTTCCTAATCTGTTTGTTTATTCCCATTTATTTCTGGCATAGCTAAAGCTGAGAGTTCAGTCAAACTTTCTGGCTCGGACTGCTTCAGTGCTTCTGGGCAAACTATTCTTTCATGACACTCAATTTACTGATACCCTTCCTTTTGAAAACGAACACTATTTGAAAAATTTTTGGCAGCTGCAAGAGTCAATGCCTCTTAACCATGTCCTAAATCATTATAAAATACTAGAGAAGCTCTGCAGACTCCCACAACTTACTGCATTGAAAAAATCTCTTTTTAATCTTCATGGTGATATGTATATCTTCTTTCTATTCAAGATTAGCTAATTTTCTTTCACTTACTGAATTAAAACATGAACGCAGTCTTGATTTAGAAGATAACGTTTTCTGGAGAAAACAGGAGCAAAGTGCTGCTTTTGATGATCCACCTCAGTGTGACAAATGCTCTTCCTTTTGATGAGGCATTAACTGTTAGCTGACACATTGATGCTTTTGCTATGATTCTAATACAGAGAAGTTTTGGAAATAAACAACACGATTAAAAAAATTTGCTATACCATCTTAAGTGACTTCAGGCGTCTACACATTGCTAATGAGATGCCATAGACCTGCTTTTCTGTCAGAATTAGGGTCATCTGCAGCAGAGTGGAAGAAGGCAGCTGGTGTATGAGCTGCTTTGGAGAGCAAACCCTCCTTGATCAAGTGGCACTAGAGTCTGGGTATTAAAAGAAGGTGGGTTTGTTAAATGAAAACTTCCTTGGTGTTTCATGGCAGGGATATAAACGGGGCTCTTGAGCCACTGTGAGGGAAAAAAAAAAAGAAATAGTTAGTAGTTCTAAAAATCAACATTCTGGATATGAAAAGCTATTTTCTGGGCCATGCAGATTGGATAAACTTGTGTGGGTTGAGTACTCTTGTTTGTGTATGTGGCTGATTAGCATGAGCCCTGTACCCAAGATTGTTGGTCTGTGTCAATCACATGTGGCTCTAACAAAAAATGGCATTCTGCAGCCAAGTCCAGTTCTGATGACTCAGCGGCTTGGGTGTACAGCCAAGCTCTGTGCCCCAAGTGACATGGAAACCACAGCTGCCTGTGCAAAACAGGGCTCTTTTCCTTTCCATGGAGCAAGTGGAGAAAAAGAGTTTGCATACACGGCATATTTTCTAGATTATATGATTGCTTTTTAAGAGCATGTCATGAAAAATTATCACTTTAAGGAAATGTCACTAAGAGAAGGCGGCATTTTGTAACTGTACCCAGTTTGGTGAAGTTCTTATGTAGGCAAAGGAGAGATGCAAAATGTCGGTGTCTTGTTTAGCAAGAAACCAGTTTAAGAAGAAAGTTAACTCATAGGAAAAAAGATTACACAAGGCTGTGAAATGTGTCCCTTTTCTTGTCTTTTAAAGTAATTTGAGCCTTTACATTAAGTAAACCTAATTTTGTCTTGAAATTATTGTACCCAGAAGAAGAATTGGTAAGACAATACCTTTTGTAACCAAGTAGAGTAGAAATTTATCCTATGCCAGGCCTGAGATTTAAAGCAAAATAGTTTTATAAGGATGTAAATCTCTGAGGCTTAAAAAAACCCATTTTTTCCCCCAATCATTTAGCATTAGTAAGATTTAAATGAAACTATATTTGTTAAAATACTGGGTTTATGTCCAAAATAAGAATGATCATAATTTCCTTACATGAGTATACATTTGTTTGCTAACGCATCTCATTGAAAAAGGGATTTTAAACAACAGCATGTCAGTTTTCATGCACATAAGCTGCACTGGAGATAATCTGCAGTTTAAAAATACTGATTATTTGGGGGTAAAAAGAAGTCTCTAGATGATGATCCCTGCGTTCAGATAACCTTCAGAAAGCAGAGAGCAGGAATGGGTCAGGGAGGAGGAGGAGGAAGAAAAGGGGCTGTGAGGTGAGGCAGAGCCTGGGGAGCCGGGGTGGGGTATGAGCTCCCCCGACAGTGCCCCCGTCCTGTGACTGCCACTCGTGACCTCGAGTGCGGGGGTCACACCCCG
>VZTX01028110.1:0-12012 GCA_013400915.1 Pardalotus punctatus
TGGAGAGATCCAGGAGCATCCACGGCAGCCCCAGCTGTCCCCAGGGGGCTGGTGGCTCTGGGGGACATCCCGGGGCCACGTTTGTCCCTCGGGTGGCAGGACAGTGGTGCCTCTGCCCAGAGCCTCTGCTCGATGGCAGCGGAACTGAGCCCCGCTCTGGGGCTGCCCAGGGCTGTGGCCAGCACCTGGGGGACACGAGGGACCCGTGCTGGCCCCGCCGTGTCCCCTCGTGTGCCGTGGGACAGGCAGAGAGGGCACCAGTGGGGGCTCTGAGCATCTGCTCGTTCCAGGGGAGCCCACCCAGCTCAGCCCCCCTGGCTTTGACAGGGACTGACTCTCCTGACCTTCAGCTCCTGCCACAGCCAACGCAGGCCACAGCAGCCACCCTGTCCCCACCCCTTCCTGGGTGGGATCCCCAAGTTAAGGAACAGAAAGACCAAGAGAAAAGAAGTGCTTGACTAAAAATGTCTTTATTCAGAGCCAGGGCAGGGGCTGGGGGACAGCAGCTTCTCTCCAGGGGGCAGCTGACTGCTCTGTGCTGGCATTGCAGTGTCCCCGAGTCCCTCGGGTGACAATGGCCCCGTGACAGTGCTGGGGAGGGGGCTGGGGTGGCACGGTGGCTCCCAGGGTGGGTGAGGGGGTCCTGGCAGGAGGGAGGAGCTGTGGGTCTGGCACCCCAGAGCCCCTGTGCTGGCCACTGCTGCTGCCAGGGTCTCTGGGCCACCTCCTGCTCCCGTGGAGGGTCGGGGCCGTGGCCAGGCCGGGAGCAGAGACCCTCGGCCGTCCTGTCCTTGGCTGGGGCAGGAGGGATGGGATGCCAGGCTCCAGGCTGGGTTAGAAGTTTTTCTCCTCTTCAAAATGAAATATGGGGGTCCTGTGAGAGCAGAGTCCCCACAACCCCCCAGCACCTCCCTTGGTTGCCCCTGGCCCTGTGGCTGAGCCCCATCCCTTGGGGCTCGGTGTCCCATCCCCTGTGTGACCCCAAACAGTGGCTCGGGCGCTCCAGGGGGTCACTGGAGGGAGGCCAGGGCTGATGGGAGCTGAGCCCTCCCAGAGAGCCACAGCACCTCTCTGCCCCCCAGCCTGGACACCCAGCTCCTCCCTGACCCCCTCTGCCCCCGAGCTCTGGCCAGCAAAGCCCCAACAGTCGGTGCAGGACTCCAGGCTGGAGTCCATCCCCGCCCCCTGCTCTCCTTCCCCGGGGCTCAGCAGTGCCCAGCTCAGCCCCTCGGGGTGGGTGGGTCCCCATCAGGGTCCCGAGGGTGGGGTGACCCCTGGCCGGGCGGGCTCAGCCCCTACCTGTGCTGGGAGGTGCAGTGTAGGCCACATCCACACGGTCACCTGCAACGGGAGGGGTGCTGAGCGTGGGCCTGGCAGGAGCCGCTCCCTTGCCCCAGCCCCACCCCACGGAGCCCTGGGGCCGCGGCAGGGGCAGCAGGGCCGGGGGACAGGGCCCTGCAGGGCTCACCTGTCTCGTAGTAGTCGTACAGGGACACGGTGGCCGGCTGCAGGTTGCTCACCGGGAAGTCCTGCTGGGCTCGGAAGGAAAAGGTCTCCTCCTCCTTGCTCAGCTGTGGAGACAGCGCAGGGGGAAGGTGCAGCCACCCACCATGGGAAACCCCCCAGGGCCCAGGGCTGCCGTCCCCATCTCACCTGCTCCAGGTAGATGGTCACCTGGTCGGGCTGCACCTCCACCTTCTTCACCAGCTTCTGCCCCTTCAGCTGCAGGGACACGGCTCAGGGAGGGCCACAGCTGCTCCCTGGGTGCCCAGCGCCCCGAGCAGGTGTCCCTCCGTGTCCCACAGCCCCCCAGGGCCAGGGACCTGTGCGATGGGCTATCCCAGAGGGGGCCCGGGGCTCCTCACCTCCACCACGGATTTCTTGTCCGGGCTGTAGCCCGATGGCAGCTTGGCCTCGATGACCACCATGTTGGTGACAGGATGCTCCCCGCTGTACCTGCAAGGGCAGAGCCGCAGGGTGGCCTTGGGGATTCCCTCCCTCCCTCCCTGGGTGCTCCTGTCCCCCCAACCCGGGACAGCCCCGTCCCTACCGTGCCCAGAGCCGGAGGAGGAACTGGGGGTTCGGTGTGCCGGGCAGCGGCTCCGTCTGCACCCGGAGCTCCAGCACCCCCGTGCTGGGCGGGGGGGGCACGTTATAGCGCAGGGTCACCTGGGGGACAGCGCACGGTGAGGCCAGCGAGGGGACAGGGCCAGGGCCAAGGCCGGGGAGCCCAGGCTGCGCCCACCTGCACCAGGGCACAGCCCTGCCCGCGGCCTCGCAGCCCGTAGGTGCCCGGCAGCTCGGGCAGCGCCGCTCGCCGCAGCAGCAGCCGGTTGCTGCTGTCCAGCACGAAGTCCTGCGCTGTCCCCGCGGGCGATGTCACCGTCACCGTGAAGTCCCCGTTGCTGCCGTGGGTCAGGGCGGCGTATTTGGCCAGGGCTTGCAGGGCCACCACGGTGTCCTGTGCCGGGGGACGGTGCCGAGGTCAGCGCTGAGCGCGGCTCCCGGGAGGGGCCGGTTTGGAGCCGCCCCCGGAGCCCAGGGCCGGTACCTGCGTGGAGGCGAAGCCCCCGTAGGGGTTCTGCTGCTTGCAGAGCCAGCGGACGATGCGGGACGCCGTCCCCAGGTCAGCAGGGGACACGGAGGGCTGCGACAGGTGGGCCAGCAGGACGTAGGCGGTCATCTCCACCTCGGCCGGGGCGGCCGCAGCCCAGGACGGCTCCGAGGGCTCCGGAGCGCGCCCCTGCCTGCGCCAGTGGAGCTGCCCCTCTGGGGGACGAAAGGAGGCAGCTCAGCCGTGGCTGCAGGTGGGCTGGGGGCCCTGGCGGAGGCGGCCCTGCCCCGCGGTGCCCCTGCCCGGGCGGTACCTGCGCTCACGCTGTGCTGGGCCAGGCGCTGCAGCTGCGCCCGCTGCTGCTCCCGCAGCCCCGCCAGCCCGAACACGTAGGCCAGCAGGGCTTGGCTGTAGGGGTTGTCCGTGGGAGAAGCCTCCAGGCACTTCAGGGCTGAGCTCACCGCCGGCTCCTGCCGTGGCCGCGCGGTCAGGAGCCAGCCCAGGGCACGGCACTCGCTCAGAGAGCCCCGTGCTGCCCGGTGAGAGCAGCTGTGCCCAGCTCGGGCTGTGAGATGGCCTGGAATGGCCAATCCCCCGCCCCAGCAGCTGTCCCCCGTCCCCTCAGCCCCTCTGGGGACACCGGGCCCATCCTCACCTGCGGGGGCAGCCCCAGCTCCAACATCGCTGCTGTCACGTACGCCGAGAGCGAGAGCTCGTCCGAGACACCGCCCTGCGAGGGGACAGCGGGACATGGCTCCGGCCAGGCTGTGACCCCAACGCAGGGACACCCCCGCTGCCCAGAGCACACTCGGGCTCCTACCCCAGCCCCTGGCCCACCTGCAGGGCGTTGTTGAAGAGTTTGCCCACACTGCGGAAGCAGCCGCTGTCGCTCTGGTGCTGCTGCAGCCACCGCAGCGCGTCCGTGATGTGCCGCTCCTCGATGGCCACGTAGGCTCGGGCCTGCCCGAAGGACTTGAGCACAAACGCCGTCAGCCTGGAGCCAAGGACACATCAGGGGGCTGGGGGTCAGCACTGGGGGTCCCTGGGTGGCAGGAGCTGCCCTGGATGCAGCTGCAGAGCCCTCACCAGGTATTCCCTGTGGAATCGCTCATCCCAAAGGCGCTGTAGGAGCCGTCATCGTGTTTGTAGCGCAGCTCGCGCTGGTACCCTGCCAAAGGACGTGGGCACAGGGCACTCCTTCCGTGCCCGGAGGATCCCAGTGGAGGCCGGTGGAGTGGGGAGGGGCTGTGGGACAGCGGTGTCCCTCCCGGGGGGGGTCGGGGTCCCACTGACCGCTCTGCAGGAAGCCCTGCGCCTTGGCGCGGATGTCCGGCAGCAGCTGCCCGCTCCGCTCCAGGTACTGCTGGATGTAGATGTTGGGGGCAAAGTGAACCATGTTCTGCTCCCCACAGCCGTAGGGCATGGCCAGGAGACGGTCCAGGTTCTGCAGGGCATTGCCCAGGATGTCACCTGCGCCAGGGGGACACGGCATCAGCTGTGCCCCTGCCACCAGCCCCCGTGTCCCCTTCCGTGGCAGCTCCAGCTGCTCCCGCGTCCTGCTGAGCCTGGGCAGCTCCGCACGCCCCCAGTCCCCAGGGTCCCCTGGCCTGTCCCTCACCCATCACAGTGACGTGGGCTCGCTGGGAGCTCTCCAGGATGTTTTCGGGAATCTCCAGGGAGACTTCTTCAGCCCCTGTGGGGATGGAGGGCCATGACAGTGGCAGTGCCCGTCTCCTCCCAGCCTGTCCCCTGGCAGCCTCAGCCACCCCCTTCCTGCCCAGGGACCCTGGTGTTGGGCTGCTCTGGGCTGGTGGCCCTTGTGACCAGTGGCCAAGCACCCCTGTCCCCCATGCCACAGCCCTGCCGGACACCCCTGGCTGTCCTACCTTCCTGGCAGAGCAGGGAGCTGTGAGCCTTCTCCACCAGGATCCCCCCGGGCTGTGAGGAAGCAGCAGCAGAGTTGGTCAGGAGAAGGGACCCGCCTGTCCTCCCACCTTCATGTCTGCCTGCTCTCCCACTGCCCCCAAGGGCTCTTTGCCCCCTGCTCCCAAATCCATCCCATTTCCCTCCCCCACAGCCCCTCTGACCTGCACCAGCAGGGGCTTTATCACGGTGTCCACGCGGCCCTGGGCCGGCACCAGGGGCAGCTCGTTGCCACAGGGCTCGCTGGAGCTCAGGGCCTCGGTGCTCACGGTGATGTTCACCTCCCCTGCGGGTGCAAACGCGGCCCTCAGGCCCCAGGGAGCCCCCAAAGCTGAGCACGGCCCCCTGGGCTTGGGCTGGGGGTCCCCAGGAAGGGTGGCAGTGCAGCGAGGCAGAACTTCCCAGGTGCCGTGGGGTTTGCTCCTGCCCAGCCCACCCCGTCCCCTCAGGGGTCCCCGGGCAGCAGGGCGGGGTGGGGGCAGCTCTGTACCCAGGCTGGTGGCTCGCACGCCCCACTGGAAGGTCTTGGCTTCATCTGCACAGACACAGCCCGTGTAGGTGTCCCCTGCACCCGGTGACACTTCCAGCTCCACCGACTCCGCCAGCGTCACCTGAACCTGCGGGGCGCGGGATGGATCCATCAGCCCCTGCCAGCCCCAGGGCCGGGGTCACCTGCCCAGCCCTCACCTGAAGCTGAGCACAGCCACCGCTCCATCAGCCCCTGCCACACCCTGGTGTCCCCTGCCGGTCCCCGCTCACCCTCAGGCACTGGCGCAGGTAGTTGAACACGGTGGCCCTGAGGGTGAAGGTCTCGTGGCGCACCACGGCGTAGGGCAGCGCCAGCTCCACGAAGAAGGGCTGGAAGGCCGTGAGGGTGACAGCAGGGGACAGCCCCAGGCCCTGCGGGGCCGTGCAGAACATCCCGGCCTCCCACTCCGTGATGGCGTCCGGCACTGTCACCGTCATCTCGGCAGAGCCGCCCTCCCTGCACCGTGGGGAACACCGTGAGGCCACCCCACCGTGGCTGCTCCCATCCCCGGGGAGGCTGGCACTGTCCCTGAGCGAGAAGGAGTCCTGAAGTCCCCAAACCCCTGCTATGGAGCTGTCCTCACTCACCCCACGGGGACCAGGTCCCACAGCCACGTCTCTGGGAAATACGTCCGGGGAGCTGGGGGCTCTTCCTCATCCTCGGTGTCTGGGATGGATGTTCTCGCTGTTTCTGGGATACTGTTCCCCACCATAGGGATGGAGTACCTGAGCGCTGGAGAAGGCGGAGCTGAACTTGGGGACCACAGGTCTCAGCTGGACAGCCGGCACAGAGGTCACCAAATTCCTTTTCCATCCTCTTTGATGCCGAGGGTATTTTCTGGATGGCTCCGAGTCCCCCTGAGGACACAGCAGCCAGGACTGGCCACCAGCTCTGCTCTTTCCAGCCCAGGGGCTGTGCTCACCTATCTCCCCTGGAGGACCTGCCATTCCGACCAGCCGCCTCCAGTTGGGGCACTCCCTCCTGGCCTTGGCGTTGGTGAAGAGCTTCAGTGCTGCGCCCTGTGAGAAACCAGAGGCTGTGCATCTCCGACAGCCAGCGGGAGGAACAGCCCCGTTCCAGCGGTGAGCTGTCCCAGGGCTGCAGAGAGCACGTGGAGGAGCCTGGGCTGGCAGGAAAGGGGAAGGAGGTCCTTTGCCCCCGGTGTGGCTTTCCCTGCAGCCGAGCAAAGCACGGGTGGCTCCTGGGTGGGGAGGAACCGGGGGCTGTGGGCGGGCAGGGGCTGCACCTGGAATAACTGATAGATGTCAGTCCTGCGCTCCCAGCGGTGGCAGGGTGGCTCATCCTGGATGCTGTGGGGGTAGCTGAACTCGGGCAGTGTTTTGTAGACCTGAGAATGAACATGTGCAAAAACCCCGTTTTCAGAGGACACGGCTCTGCCCAGGAGCCACCGCGGCACCTGCTCCGTGTGAGCGACACCTGAGCCAATGTCAGCCCACCCCCGGCCCAGGCTGGCCCCGGGGCTGCAGGGGGACCCCGGGCAGGGCCAGCACTCACGGCCTCGGCGTTGAGCTCGGCCTCGGGCTTCAGGAGCAGCACGCTGCGATCCACGGCTCGCACAGCGCACAGGGAGCCCGGGGCAGCCCCCAGCTGCAGCCTCAGCGCCGCCCCAGGCAGGGCCCTGGCCTCTGAAAACGCCATCTTCACCTGCAGAGGGACATCGGGGCACAGGGGCACAGGACAGTCACCTCCCGTGGAGGGGCAGGACCAAGCCGCGGGTAGGGAGGGCTCTTCTCAGCGGGTTTGGGATCGGGGAGTGGGTTGAGAGACCGGGACACTGCAATGCAGCTGGAGCAGGAGGGATCCAAGGCAGCAGCCATGGACAAGCCAGCTCCGCTCACCTGGTTGGGGAAGCACTTGGCCACGTAGAGCTCGGTGCTGTCGCCCACCATCTCCCCGCTGGGCAGCACCACGTAGCCCAGCAGCCTGGCCATGGGCGCCAGCTCCAGCCCGATGGGCAGCTCCAGGGAGAAGGAGACTCTCTGTCCTGGGCCATGGAAAGAGGGGAGATGTTACCCAGAGAAACTGCGGCCGCTCCAGCCCTGGAAGTGTCCAAGGCCAGGTTGGCCAGGGCTTGGAGCTCGCTGGGAGAGTGCAATGTGTCCCTGCCCGTGGCAGGGGGCTGGAATTGGATGGGCTTGGAGGCCCCTTCCACCCAAAACCGTTCCATGGTTCTGTGAGGAGCAGGCCCAGGGAGCAGAGCCCTGCTCAGCCCCTCCATGCCGTGGGACGTACCAGGCTCTGCAGGGACCTCTTTCTTGAAGATGGTGACAATGGTGCCCTTGGCCAGGACCTGCGGAGGAGGGGGTGAGAACAAAACTGATGCTGAGTGCGGAACCCCGTGTCCTGATGAAGGACGGACCCATGATGAGGGTTTTGGGATGATTTTTGACCGTGCCCAGTCTCCAGCTCCCCAACATCTCCCATGGAGGTGCAGACCCAACAGTGGCAGCGGCCACCTCCCCTAACAGGCCCCTCAGTCTCTCCAGGACAGGTTGCTCATTGTCCTGTCCCTGGGGACAGCACCATGAACGTGTGTGTAGACATGGCCCTTCCCACACAGCCGCCCTGATTCCTGCTGCCCTCCCTCCCCAGGCTGAGGCTCACCATGAAAACCACATCCAGGTTCTTCAGCTCACTCCCTAAAGCCTCCTTGCTGAAGATGGAATCCACCTGGAGCCGCTGGGAATGGCCGCAGGGCAGCTCCCCCTCCGGGTCACGGATGTGCAGGAAGCTCCTGCTCTCCGAGAAGTAGGGCGTGACTCTCAGAGAGGCGTCTCGGTACGTGGCTGTCGGGTCCTCGTCCTGGCTCTGAGCTGTCCTGTTGACTTGAGCCTGATGTGGGAATCGGGGGGTGAATCCACCCAGCAGCCCCCGAGGGGTCACCGGTGCAGCTCCAGGGCCCCACCGCACTGGGGGAAGCAGCTCGGGGACCCCCGAGGGGGACACGGGTGGGGCACTTACCCGCAAGGAGACACTGCCATTCCAGCCAGAGGTGTCCAGCTGGAAGGAGGCTCTCCCTGAGCTGTCTGTCAGGAAGGTTTGCGTCTCCTCCTTTTGCTGGTCCCTGACCAAGAGCAGGATCTGTCTCTGGGGCAGCCCGGAGTCGTTGGGCCCCTTCAGCAGGACCTGTGCCGGGAGGGAATGGGAGATGCCGTGATTTGGGGCTGCAGGTGTGGGAGATCAGAGCTGGGGACGGGCGGGAGCAGGGCTGGGAGCAGCAGGGGGCAGGTGAGCCCCGCAGGGAGAGAGAGGGGAGCTCCCGTTACCGTCCCGGTGTAGGTGAGGCCGGGCTTGTAGACGTGATCGGGCTTCTCAAAGGTGAGCGTGAATATTTCGGGTAAAACCGCGCAGCTCTTGGTGCTCTTCATCTCCAGCCCTGTGCAGAGCGAGCGGGGAGCTCAGGGAGTTGCAGGGACACAGGACACAGTTCAGCTCCTGCCACTGCCCCTGGGCCCACGCACAGAAGGTCCCTGGACATTTGGCCTTTCCTCCTGCAGCTCCCAGCACTGTTTGCATCCCCTACAAGAGCAGCAGAAGCCCCGTGGAACAATTCAGAGCTAAAGCCAGGGTGCAGCTGGGGGCAGACACTTCAGAAGAGGTTCTTCACCAAAGCACCATCAGGAGGGGCCACCCTGGGGCCGCTGGGCACAGGGACAAGCCCTGCCCTCCTTTCTGTCCAGCCAAGCCAGGCCCTCCTGCTGTGATGAGGTGCTGAGCAGGGGACGAGCTCAGAGATGAAGCCACCCCACCACCCTGGGAGAACCCAGGCGTTCTGCACTGCCAGGACTCAGCTGCTGGGTCTTGGAAGGGCATTTTCCCTCTGCTGGAATTCCAAGTCTTGCCAGGCTGACCTGACTGACATCGCCACCCAAACCCCACCCCTGGATGCGCCCCTCTAAATCCCAGCTGTGCTTTTGGGTGTTCCTGGAGAAGACAAATCCTTTGGGACCGGGTGAGGATGGACACACCCCCATCCCCACCTGTCCCATCCTCCACCAGCGATGCCTCCACTTCAAGTTCCTTCCTTCGCTCCAAGACGGTCTGGTTGAAGGCAGCCAAAGAGACCTCTGTGGAAAAGCAGCCGTTCTTCTCCGTCTGGAGGGAAAATCAACCCTGTCAGCGGCATTCCCGGGAAGGAGCCGTGCCAGTGACACCCCCGGTCCCGGCCACGCTCACCTGCCCGGTAACCTGGATGCAGGTCCTCCTCCTGCGGAGCAGCCAGAGCCCCTGGCTGAGGCACAAGGCAGCCTGGACCTTCCCCTGGACGGGCTTCCCGTAGGTGTAGCTGTTGTGGGGGCAGTGGAGAGGCTGTGCCGGGGGGCACTCCCTGCGGGACCCCCATCCCTCCCTGTTCCCTGTTCCCAGCTCACCGTCCGCAAATCTCCAGCGGGAACTCCTTGTCCTTCTGCCGCACCGAGCTGGGGAGATGAATGGTCACCTCAAACTTGGGCAGCACTGGGGGACAGGCACAAGGACAGAGGGTGGTCACTCCCAGGATGGTGACAACAGCACCTGGAGGGCTGGAGAGGGTCAAGACCTCCTGCCCGTGGTGGGATCCCTCTTCCCAATCCCCATGTACCATATTCCTCCACGCTGAAGGAATGGCTCTTCCCCTCCACGCTGATGGTGTAGGTGCCCAGGGCCGGCTCCGAGGCCAGCGGGAGGGACAAATCCACGATTCCCTGCCGAGGGGTCACCTTCTGCCACTGCGCGATGCGATTCCCACTGGGATCCTGCGCAGGGACACGCGGGATCAGCGCCAGGGGAGCCCAGCAAACAGCCCCTGGCTGTGTCCTGTGTCCCCTCCCGCACCCACCCCACTCCCTGGGTGTCCCAAACTGACCTTCAGGAACAGCAGGGGCAGCTGGAAGGTAAAGAGAGGATGGTCAGAGGAGCAATTCCATTTCTTGGGGTCTCACCAGGGTGGGCACAGCCGTGGATGGAGTAGAGGGAGGGTCACCTGTGGGATGCTGTGAACTTCCCACCCATCAAGATGCTTTGGGATGGATTTTGAGCCTGGCTCTGGCTGGGATGAGCCGAGGGCACTGCCAGCAGGGCACGGAGAGGTGACATCTCCCAGCGCCTTAGCAAAGTGTCCAGAACCCATTTAATCTGGGAACATCCTGCGCTTCCAGAGACCCCAGGGATTGCTCGGGGTGCCGGAGGCTGAGCCTGCCGCTGTTCCTGGTGTCTGATGCCTTGATGGATATCAGGAGCACATTCCTCGCTTCCCACTCACCACAGCTACATCCCTAACCGGGAGCTGGCGTGGGCACATTCCCGTGTCACACCTGCCATCCTGCTTTCTCCTTCCTGATCCTGCCGCATCCCTGAGCGGCACAGGGCATCCCTGCCCCCAGGGGCAGCTCCCCGGGCACAGCTGGCTGCGGCAGCATTCCCAAGGGGAAAGGTGACTCCCACACCTCTCCCACGGTTAGCTGGGACAGTGCAAGGAGCCCTTGGCACCTCCCCACATCCAGCCCTGCTCTCACCTCCTGGTTGTTGGGAGTCAGGTCTTTATCCAAAGAGACGATCCGAAACTTCACTGGCAAAAGGAAACGGAGATGGAGGAGCGGCTTCATCCACAGGGAGGGGAATTCCCCGTGGGAAGGCAGGTGGAAATCCTCCCTGAGCCCTGCAGTGCCCCTCACGCAGCAGAGCGTCCTGGCATTGCCCTGCAGCCCTGCTGGGCATTCCAGGGCATCCCAGGATGATCCCTCCCATTCCCAGGCCGTGCAGGAGCAAGGCTGGGCCTCCTCAGCCCTCTCCCCCACCAGGGTGGTCCCTCCTGCCCCCCTCACCTTCCTGCCCAGGCTTGTAGACAGCCTTGTCCGTCTGGATGAAGATCCCACGGTGCCGGGCTCTCAGCATCACCTTCTTCGTCTCGGAGGCATTCAGGGAATCTCCCTGGATTGAGACGTGCAGGTCCACGATTTCCTCCTTCCCTTCGGCGGGGGCTGGAGCCTGCGGGGGAACAGCAGGCTCTGGGTGAGGACAAGGACTCTGCCCTGGCTCCTGCCAGGTCACCCCGAGCACTCCTCAGCCCCAGCCAGGGGCTGGGCAGAAACGTCCCCCCAGTGCCCTGCAGGTGTGCAAATGGGATCATTCCAGCCCCGGGATAACCGGGCTGAGCCTGGCGGAATTTTGTCTGTGTGAGGGGTGAGGCTCTGCCAAAAGATGGGGAAGCCCCGTCTGTTCCCAGCCCTGTGTGGAGCCACAGCCCCAGCTCAGGGAATTGGTGAGAACTGGAGACAGCCCAGGGCGTCCCCTCCATCTTGGGGCTGTTTTGGGGTGTGTTACAATAATTCGGATGGAGGGGGTCATCTTTCTGTCCCAGGAAGGTTCCCACCTTCCCTGGCAGACACCTGCCTTTTAAACCAGGATTGTTATTGGCACCCAGTGTGAGGCTCGATGGCATCAAGGGTGAAAAATGAATTGCAGTTCTTGGGTAACTCATTTGCATATTGAATAGAGGAACCTCGTTAGGCGGCACCACGTGGTTTGACCTACCCTGCTTTGGTTGGCACATGATCGTGGCTACGTGTTTCCCATTTGCAGGTCATGATCTAAAAATGGGTCCTGTGACGTTGTGGCTGTTACCCCGTTTGCAGAATGGGTCAATGAGATGAGGAACTCAATTCTTGTAAGCTTCCTCTGGAACACGGGCACATGGCTCTGTGACTATTTCAGACTGAGTTCATGGCTTTGGGGTTTCCTTACTAATGGTGTGAGGAGGCAAGACAGGAAGGAGTTTCCTCCCAACCTTCACCCATCTCTTTGGGCCTACCCCAACAGCTGTTGGACCCTTCAGATATTCTCTAGACACTAACGATATTGTACAATGGCTGGTACAATGGCTGGTACAATGGCTGGTACAGTGGATGGTACAATGGATGGTACAATGGCTTGTACAATGGCTGGTACAACGGCTGGTACAATGGATGGTACAGTGGATGGTACAGTGGATGGTACAACAGCTGGTACA
>VZTX01028118.1:0-70956 GCA_013400915.1 Pardalotus punctatus
TGGATTAATTTTCCTGACAACCCTATATTTTAGATTAATACATTTATTGTTTTATGAATTTTATCCAATGGGCCAAAAGCTCACAAGTTATTTACATGCATCTAAAAGTAGAAAATCCTAGAGATAAATTTCTAGTGACTACACCTGCATTCCAGAGTACTTGTGGAGGTGAAGACAAACCTTTCTCTGACAGATACAAATTGCCTGTACAAACATATTCACAATTACACCTCATGCTGGGTTCAGAGCCTGAATGAAAATTGTACATGCAAATATTCCTGGATCCCTCTGTTATATGAAAAAAAAAAAAAAGGAGATTGGCTCATGTTAGAATTAACATAAAAAAATTGGTAGATTTCACAGCAGCAAAATTTGACCTGTTATTGTGTGACCTCATTTAAAAGCTTTGATATACTGTTTTGCATCCTCCAAAATCTTGAACTTGAATAGTTCATTAATTTGACAATTTAGTTCTTAACCCTGAGCAGACATTGGAAAAAAGTCCACTTTGAGGAGCGATGAATGGGCCAGTGCAGGACTAGCTAGGTGTTATCCCAGTTGGATTATTCCTGATATTCAACACCTTTAATATTTCTACAGGTAATGGCCTAATTAGAGATATACTCTGCACCAAAAATAGTATTACAAAAAGATTCCACCGATTATCAGCGTAGCAGCTTTTCTCACGTGAATAGGTCTTCTGACAAATGCTCATGGATGTCTCTGCAATATTTTTGCAAGAGAAGTGAGTGCTTACGAAACCTTACATAAATTAAAAAATAAGAAAATAATATATTATCAAACTAGACCTCCTATGTTAAACCTATAAGTAGGGAGTCATAGACCATCTTTCTACTTTAAACCATCTGCAACCATTTATTATCAGACACCCATACAGTTTCCTTTAGCAAAACTAACATGCAAGAGATTTAAAGCAGTCACATTTTTATAAGAATAGAAAAGGATATGTAGAATAAGAAAATTTAAATAGATCTCATCCTACTTTTGCTTTCCTCCTTTTAATCTTTAGAAAAGAGAGATTTTAAAGTATCACTTTAAACCTGGCTCAGGATAAATATTAGTATTAAAATGTATATAACAACTTCGAATCTTTAATCGCATATTGCAAAGGCATGCATATTATTCACTGAAAAGAAATGTACTCTCTAGTAAAGGAGTGATGATTAAGATAAGACCATACCTTTTTTATTGATTAGAGATTGCTCTCACTGTTAGAATAATAGGATGAATTAGTGCTGCAACATCATAAATTCAGAGATTGCCAAATACAAGTCAGTGTACTTCTAGTGCCATCTCTGATAGCCATATCTGTCTGAAACCTATCAGATAAACCTATAATTAAATAAAAGCGATTCCTGACCTGACTTTTTTTGTTAAAGAATAAAAAACATGGAATGATTGAAGCACTTTGATCTAAAAAACTATTTTCTGCCCAAAGTAGAATTTATTTTTCATGGACTGATTTTGAACAGTTGTTTTAAACAGTCTGAGTTTTGTTCCATCTAGATTCATGTGCCTCTGGATTAAGTATTCTTTGGTGCAGGACGTGCAATTAATATGATAAAAGAAAGTAGTCAGTGGGTATCCTGATTGGCTGCTAGAAATTTCAAAACATAGCATGTTCCTGGCTGAAGATCAAGTGTCACATATTGGATGCTCATCACATGTGAAATACCAGGATGCCAACTGCTTTTCATTTAGCCAAGCAACTCTTTGGCCTTCTCCCAGCAGCTGGCTGGTACCCATTCAAAATTCACAGGTTGGTGGGACTGTGATCCCAGCAATCTTTTATTCCTCACTTTGCTTCATTTTTTTTTGCTCATGGCATTCCCCCCTCTTCCTTCTTGTTTCACTGATGATTGCTATTTTCCATTGGTTTTTTTTATCATCTGTGTATGTATGTGTGTCCATTCTACTCCATAATCTCTGCCTTCTTCATTTTTTTCTTTTCTTTTCCTTTTTTTGCTCTTTTTCTTTTTTAGTTCACTATATTTTTCCATTCCTTGTTAATTTCTGTCCTCTGCACTTTTCATCTAAAATTTTGGTGTGCCATTCCTTCAGTTTTGCCTTCCTTTGCAAATAAATCCAAACTAAAGCACGAAAAATATGTTGCATTATCATATATTGCCAATATATGTATAGTACACATGTCAGCTGGATAGAAGGCTGTAATATACTGTGGTTTAGAACCAACTACTTTAAAAATCCTTCGCTCTGGGGGTGTAATCTTTCTGGCCATTAGTTGTTGTTCTTCTGGTAAGAGTGAACTGCCAAATTGGCAGAGTACAGCCAACAGCTGAGTTCTCCCTATTCTCTAGGTTTTCTTAAATTTGTTCTTAAAGGAAAGCCTTATACTATATTTTCAGTCATAACAGCATTGATGATTTTAAGATTATTTTGCATAAGGTGAATTTCCTTGTTGGAGTGGTTTCTACCATCTCGGAGAATCCAAGAAGTCCCAAGCCAGCAGAAGCACACTGGTGGGACAGTTAAAACCCCTTGGATGTTTCTTGTATGGTTTGTCCCAAAACCATGGTAACCTTTGTTAATCCCTCTGTGTTGGTTGGTTTCAACATGATCCCTCGCTCCTCCCCTCCCTTCTCCCCGCTGGATTGTTGTATCTCCCCACCCTCTCTCCAACCCTATTGGCCCAAAAGGCGATATCCCTGTGCCCTCAGCCTCCCCACTTCCTCTCTCACCTCTGGACGTTTTTGAGAATAAACCATCATCGGAATACCAAGCGACTGAGCCCTCTGAAAATTCGTTTCCTGAGGATGCGTGAGCTATCCGGCTCTCAGGTGTGTGTGTTTGTGCTTTCCAACGGCACGGGTGAGAAAAAGGTCTCCTTGCACGGTACCAGACTGTACTGGCTGGAGTAGTCCGATATCAGAGACCCGCCCGGAATACGCAGGGACCTGTTCCACCCCATCTTTGCCTGAACATGACATTTCCTGTCTTCAATAGTCCTAGGAGGTCATTAAATGGTTGTAAATGTCCTTATTATGCATTTCCACACACCATTTTAACAATGTTGTGATATATCCATCATATTCCACACAACATTTACTTTTAGACCATTATAAGTTTTCTCAGTAAGTTTTCTCTGCATCATTTGATAAATATTGTCTTCTTGAAGCTATGTGATTAATGAGAGAAACAATGCTATATTAGGAATCGGGTTGAATCCTGAGCTGCTGTGTCTCATAATTTTGTGCCTAATTTTGAGCAGTTCATTTGGGTGTTCTTGTTAAAATATTATTCATGTGAGCTCCATAGAACTGATCCTGTGAACACTATATTTTCTGAGGGCTATTATCCTCTATCCCTACAGTCATGAGCAACCATAATTAGACAGTCTAGAAATATCATCTTTAAGTTCTCAGCAGTAATCAAACAATCTGGAAGCCTGAGAAGTAGCAAGCTGCAAGTGAGATGTGATATTTGCTTCTGATAATGGATGGTATTTGGGAGAATGTTTTCATAGATGCACATTTCTAGAATCCTCCTGAATTTGAATAAGGCACAATCTAGGTGACGGAGTCTGGGTCAACAGGCCTTCCTTGGAATCGTATACAACATCCTTTTTTTTCTTCAGAGATTGTCATCTATTTCCATGAGTGTCCTCTTGCATAGTAGCCATGATTTACCTTATGATTGAGTTTAACATGATGTAATCTCAATCCTGTATCTTCTGTGTCTGAAGTGGCAGCATGTTTTACCAGCTGACACACTCTGAACAGTTAAGTGCACTGCACACTGCCTGTGCATTTTATTGTGAGGAGAAAGTTATAGCAAACTGATGTTCAGAGCCCATTTCACTTCTCAAAGCCTGAATATCATATGGAAACATCTCAGTTAATGAGTTTTTAAAATAATAATGTTAATAGTCTTCAAACAAAAGTCTTTGGAGAAGTCTTTGGGAAAGAGGGATAAAAATTACAGCTAATTAAATTTCTTAAATTACAGCTTTGTTTCCTGTGGCACTATCCTTTGGTCAGAGCTAGTTTGGTAACAAATTGGTGCTAATAAACAGTAATTTCCCCACACCTCTAGAAAACATTAATCTCATCTAGTGCAACCATCAAAGGCTTCAGGAAGGCTAGTCTAGAAGAGAATTTTCTTCAGAAGTAATCTGTAAATCTACTGTTGCCTCCTGCTTTTACCTCTTACCTGATCATTGCCTTTCCAGCCTAGTAAATTAAATAGGGGATTAAATTCTAAATAAAATTTCTCATGGTATCTTTTCTCCTACTTCATCAGCAAGTGAGGTATGTGTTCAAAATTGCCCTGATAATGTAGAATGTCTTCTAAGCTTTCTTGATATAATCTCAGTGACTGAAGCAAATAATTCCTACTTAAATCATGAAAGCTTTGAAAAAAAGAGAAGATGGTATCTGGAAAAGAGTTGGCTTCACTACTCCTCTCCTGTCTGAACAGAGGGAGAAAGAAGAGCAAAAAAAGAAAGTAGTTTATATCTTAAAGGATTGTCTTAAAATTCTTCGTATATGAATGAGCAAAAGCAATACAAGATGAGTAGTAAATAAAATATGTATATTAGCTATTTGATTTGAAAATCTAAAAAACAGAGGGCTGTATTTGAATTAGTCATCCTTGCATCCCTTTATAGTCACTCACTGGAGAAAAATAGGAACTTCTAAGTTGTAATTCATGTGATTTATTTTTAGGTTTTACATAAGGATGAGGATGAGATATGACAGAAATACCCTATTTGTATCTTTCAACTATAAAGGGAGCTCTGACAACCACATTTCAGATGATTATGTCTATACTGTAAATGTGTCAGATCGTGTGGCATTAGTACATAACAGTGGAAGAGGTGGACCAGTACATTAATGGCAACTTCCTTGGAATAAGAGGATAATTTCGGTAATAGGGAGGGAAAAAAAAGTTTCCTGCAGTCACAGATATACAAAAGCACTTGAGCAGATGGTGGTGGAAGATCAGCCAGAACTCCATGTACCTACACAGCCAAGCAAATGTGCAGATCAAGCCTCCTTCCTTTTCCAGAACACAAGTATTCAATCAGAACAGAACTATCATTCTGCTAATGAATTAATGGGTTTACTGTTAAAAAAGTAAACATAACCAAACCCAAAAAACTATTGTCAGACTTTGTCATCATTTTACAGATCAGAGGTTACAAAAAAATCTGGTTCCTTCAGATTGAAGACTGGAAGTTAAGATGTGGAAGCAGGTGAATGCAGTGTCTTTTAAAGGAATCACACACTACAATAATTCAAGATTGTAGTATTCCCAGCATACTGAACTTGGAGTTTTCTTAGTTTAAGGAGAATGTTTGCCAGGAAGAAATTACACATCTCATACTGAAATAGTCACAGAAGTAGAGAATACTAATGCAACAATTACAAGAACAGAAAAGGAATCAAACCATTTTCTGTTCTAAGAAATGTTTTGGTATTTAATATGGCAGTCCTATGCAGACATCTTTACTTGTCAGATTTTTTTTAAAAAAATTACTCATAAATTCCAAAACGGTAAGCTGCCAAGATGTGCAAACATTTGTACAATGTACCATTATTTTCGTGCTATTTTCACAGCAAAATTTTATTTTTAAACCAAAGTACTCCTTACTGCTGAAGTTGAACCTCTATCTATCGGTGTGAGTAAATTTTCACTAAAATTTTTAAATCTGTATGTTTTCCAATGAATTATGTTAATCAGGTTAGGCAAGACTTTCCTCAGCACACGTAATTAATATTACTTCCTTAAAACAGCAAGAAAAGGCCAAAAGCAAGTGCAATGAGGACTCATCTAAGGAAAAAAAATTGAAAAGAGAGCAGGGTGAAAGCGCGATTCAAGACAAAGAAGTGTAAATGAAGCCAAATATCTTTTTTATTCTTAAATTCAAGACAGAACTTGATGACATTAAAAAGTTATTATATTTTAATAATAGACCTAAATTTCAGGATAATATATCGTCTGTTGATGCACACAAATCTCATTGCCTTGCAGAGCTTTACTAATGGTGCTCTGTCCTGCAGATAAGAAAATGTCATCCAGTCCATCCAATCTCCTTACTAGAACAGTTTTTTTTTTAACTTATGAAATCTTGCATTTAAATCCATTGTTGCTTTATTGCTGGCTTTTAGGTGGCATATTCTTTCATTTACCCAAAAGAGTTGTTTAACTTCCATAAGTAGTGACAAAAATTACAAAAGCAATATCGAAGTGTCATTGAAAAAAAAGTACAAAAGTGCTGATTTGGACTATAAATCATGAATGGACTTACACTGAGTTCACCCTCCAATTATCTAAAAGCCTGTTAAAGCATTTTATTTCAAAATAAAGCAGTACATGAGCTAGAGGTAAGATTTGCACTCTTCTTGTCTTGAAGGTCAATTACTGTTAACTATTCTCGCTCCGAGATTCTCCTTTTAAAGAAAAATGCACTATATAAAATACAATCTAATTCTAGTTTAGCAAATAATCTATAATTTATCTTCTCAGTATACCATATACAATTTTTGACTGTGCTGTATGGATGAAGGAATATGTGAATAACTCTTATGTGTTGGATAAAAAGGTAGTGCCTAATATACAATGGAATGACAGATCATCTATTTCAGAAAAGAAGCAGACAGAAATTTTACAAAAACTAATAAACTAAAAACCCTAAGTATAGCTTTTGGGGGTACACAGTAGATACGTATAGTACCTACTGGAAAATATCAGCTTTTATATTTAAAGTCCCAGATTTACATATCAATTCACATCAGAAGAAGGATAAAACATAAGGGTGGTTATAAATCTTTGACCAGTTACTTTCAGGCATGGATATGTATTTCACCACAAATATTCAAATATACTTCAGAACCTTTATTTATTTATTTATTTATTTATTTATTTATTGTTACTTCCTTCTTTCTCTATTTTAAAGTAAATCAACTGTTGCATTACTTTTCCTTAAATATGCAGTTCTTAACAATCTGGATCTACTGTTCTGTCTTTTCTACACTATTTTCTTGACACTGTTTACAATAATGGCCTCTGAGGAAGTTTCTGGTGTACAGTATACGCTAATATCTTCCTTCGAAACTCAAATGTACTTTCTACTGGCACTAATTGTCTCTGTCAAACAAACTGATGGTTTCTAATAGGAATGCATTCACAGAATGTCACAGTGTTTGGCACTAATTGGCACATCTGTTCACATCATCAGCTGAGAATTAAGGACAGTTTAGACTGAAATGATCCTTTAACTTCTAGAAGATGCTTTTATATATGTCAGAGTTCAAGTGCATGAGCAATATAAGACGGATCTATCTGATACCGAAAGACCTTAAGACTAAGTTTTTCAAGCAATTTTGCCACCATTATTTTGTAACCTCTTCTCCAAACGTCCAGCAAGAAAACCCTTCTATCTGTCCACAAACCCTTAAATGTTCTCATTTTCTACAGGAGATAAAGATCTGTCATGGAAAATTAAATTGTGTAAAATTTACTTTATTTCTATCAAATTGATGCTTTTATATATGTGTATTTATAATATACAAACTGATAGTTAACTTTTTGGTTTTAAGATGTTTGAAACCTGAGGATCATACATGTAGTGGCCAAAATGTTTTATTCTGGCCAAGGACAAAACAAAACTTTTGAAGTAAAGTATGACATATATAGAGAAACTAAAATACAGACATATTTTTCATTTTAAAAACATCTTCTTCCATTTATGGAGATCTTATTTTTAATATTTGAGCTGTTCTAAGATGTTACAAAAAGCATCAACTTGCAAATGAGCAATGCAGTTTAAATTGGTTTGAGTGCTCTGGGTTTTCATCTGACAATTGACATTCATGAGCCTTTTGTTTCAGTAAATCTCCTTGATACATCAGTTAATAAGCTTTGTCAAAGTGTTTGTGGAAACACCCATACAAGTGGTAAAAAATCTGATTATCCTTAAGGATTCAAATATCCATATTTATGCTGTTGCTCTGTGTACTTTTCATTATGTTTTTGTAGTTCAATGTTCGATTAGATACAACATTGTACTTCATTGGCGGGTTATTTCTCAAGGAAGGATAAAAATATTTTCATTATATAGACGTTTCCTCCACAGTAAATGTAGTTAACACATAATTATGTGTAACAATCCTAAACTATGTGATATTATAGCAGGTGATACTACAGGTATGGAATGTTCAGCACAAGCCGGAGAAAATGCAGATTCCATATTCAAAATCATATCCACCCAAAAGAAGCCCATGGACCTCCCGGGCAAAGGAGAAGCAGAAGGCAGAAACAAAAACCAGAAGGATGATGTTGAATTTGTCACCAGTGATGTTAGGTTTTGTAATGAAGACAAAGAGAGAATCAGGATCATAAAAAGCATTCTCCAAGGGAATTTTCAGGCTTTAAAAAAAACTGTAACTCTTCAGAAAGAAAAAATGGCCACAATGATGTGAATGGGATCATGATTTGATAACAACAAACATTGATAAATTTCATAAGAAAAAATAATCTGATTTGCTATGAAAGTTCAATCTATTTTTGTTTCTAGTTTACTAGACTCTTTGCATTTGTTGTGCTACTTTGTGACTGCTTGACATTTTTCTTATGTTTTATTTGCATTACATTTTTTTAAGGAATGTGACAGATGTCCCAGTTGAGATTTCACAAATCTTGTTATTATGATAGGACTAAATTAATATATTGCTATCAGTTGTGTACACACTAGCAAATTAGATGACCCAAGTTTGTTATCTGCCTTGATGTAAGAGCAGAAAGTTTAGTTTTACTGTGCAGTAATAGATTACAATTCTATTATAGCTGTCTCAAGATATGCTCCAGAATGCAGCTTCTCTGTTTCAAAAATAAGATTTTTAGAAAAGCCATATATTAGATCTATTTTTAATTGCTGGCAGCAGCAGTAATTTCATGATGGGTACCCACACTTGCTAATTGCATCTTTTATGTTGCGCTGTCTCCCTTAACATCCTATTGACAAACACATAAATAGACAGAGAGGTGGACTGAAAATTGCCTAAATTGCTAGTCCCAAAGAACTGTGATAGGAGGCATAAAGTCCTGTTGGAGGCCCATCAATAGTGGCATAGTGCAGGAATAAATAATGGGACCTGTACTGATTAGCACCGTGATTAGTGACCTTGATAATAAGGCAGAGAACACCCTCAGGAAGTTTGCAGATGATACAAAATTGTAAGGAATGGTTGGAACACCATCCGGAGGGTCAGTCTACAGACCAGAGAAATGGACCAACAGGAAACCCATGAATTTCAATGAAGGGAAATGACAAGTCCTGCACCTGGAGAGGAACAACCCCATGAACTGTTCAGTACAGGGACTGACTGGGTTGACAGGAAAGGGCTGGAGGCTGTGGTGGACAGCAAGTTGAAACTGAGCCATCAGTGGGTCCTTGCAATACAGAAATTTAGTTGTACCCTGAGCTGCATTAGGAGGAGTGTTGCCAGCAGGTCGGAGGAGGTGATCTTGCCCCTCGGTTCAGCATTGGTGAGACATATCTGATGTATTGTGTCCTGTTCTGGGCTTCCTGGTACAAGAGATATATGAAACATGTAAATCCAGTAGAGGGACACTGAGAACTGAGTGACAACAAGCTCTAATATGGATTTGCCTTGCTCCTGCCCCCAGCAATGAGGTGAGATGGTGTAGAATAATCTCTTAGCCACGCCCATGAGGCTCCAGGCTCTGCACCCTCATGGGTACTGCAAAAAATTAAGTCTGTCCTGGCAGGAACGAGGACAGTTTATTATCATGCATCCTGTTTAAAGTGTCTTATCTCTCTTGTTCGGCAATGCACGTAAATGTGCATAACTTTAGGACCAAGATTAAATAAATTCCCTAAATAGGACTATTCATATTTTAAAACATACACATATGCTTGAATCAGGGTCCAAATGCTTCAGCTGTTCCTCTTCAGGTTGTTTTTGGATTGGATCAAATCATGTTCTCATGAGCCTCATGAGTAATAATATAATCATGAATCATGCATTCAAAAAAACAGGACAGATCATCAGTTTTATTTGTTATGCAGATAGATCATCTGACTAGCTCTAGATGTTTCTGAATGAACAATTGATTCTTGCCCACTATCCAGTGTTGTTACCTAGTCTGAGGTTTTTTGCCTCTGTAGAATTCTTTTAACTGGACTGTAAGGGCTATTCTGCATGATCTGGTCTTATGGATAAAATTGTGTCTTTTAAAATAATAAGACTTGAAACTCCTTGCATTTAAACCACTGGAAAAAAATATGGAAAACAGCAATGATACATGAGGTTTGGCAGATGGGGACATTATAGAAAGATGCCTCCTTTTTTTGAGTCTTCACAGAATTTCACTTTTTACAGTGAGTCAAAGCTCTGCTTCTCTGGAAAAAACTGTTGCACATAGTATTCTGACTTAAAAATGCCACAGATGTCAGCAAAAATTCAATACTGCTTTGTGCAGAATTTTCTCTAGCTCTGCATTTGCACCAACCCTCTGTACATTCCTCAAAGAGCTGGTAAATCCCAGACTCAGTTTGGCTTATGATCGTCTGAGTGCAGCAATAGTACATTTTACTTCTATAAACACTTTTTCCTCAAATCTCTCCTACTTAGGTTTCTTGTCAGTTTTCAGGTCATGGCTTTATGTTTTGAGCTTGATGGGCATCCTTTGACCCAAGTGGTATTTTTTACATCCTCACATGTATTATCCTCAATGGATCAGGTTTTGTTTGTAAACTGCATTACTTTGTCTAATAATTTCAAAGCTTGCCTAAAATTATCTTTTATTTATAGATGTATCTTTATGCTAGACTTTACCCGTCTTCAAAAGCTGTGGCAACCATTTCACACAAAAGAATAGCTAAAAGAGGCCATTCTTTATGCAGAGCAGCCTTTTTTTCTTTTCAGTGTTATGTGAACAGCTAAACTAGTATAGAACACTACTGCAAGTGCACTGCAAAAAAGGTCAGTGCTTCTTTTTATCCTTGGTGCTTTTTTTTTTTTTTTTCCCCTTGATGTCCCATTTACCTTTGACCAGCAGCGTCCGACAGTGTGGATTTATCAGAGGCACTCAGAGTAGAGCAGCTCTGTGTCACTGTGTCTTTCTGCCATCAAAGGAGCTGGGCGTAGAAGAAAACGGTTGCCAGGCCATTGTGACCATATTTGAGGCTGGCAGAGCACCAGTAGAGAGAAAAACTAACAGGTCTTTTATTAAAAATTGCTGGGTAACTGTGAAAAGCTATCCTTTATGAAATAGCAACTCTGCTGTTGCTATACTGTGACACTTCTGCATAAATAATTTAAAATCATAAAAAGAAAATATGAAATAATTCCAACAAATCCTTTCTTTTTGTGTGTCTGTGTTAATTAATGATTGTTGGTTGCTCTAATTTATTAAAGAGATAATATAAATCATTTGACCCACTTGCAGGTGTTTCACCTTCACCCTTAGTATGAAACACTCGTCTCTGCAATAATACATGTGCTGTCAGCTCCTCCTACCCCCTCCATGACAGAGGCTGCTCTTGTGGTAAACGTCTCTTCAGCGTGACTGGCTGCACTTCGCTAATTTACAGTGAATCAGTTTGTTACTCTTTCAGTTGTGTAAGCTCCGAGGCACTGTCACACTGCAGCAGGCAGTGGGCTATGCAGAAAGGTGGTTCCGAGCACGCAGGGGGAGCACTTAGGCTCAAGATGCTAATTTCTGCGAAATGTGAGCTGCTGATTCAGAGGCTAACAGCATCTACACAGTTTCATCTTTCACAGCTTTACAATTCCCTCTCTGGCACACACGTATTTTTCAAAACAGAAAAATCTTTTTTTCAGCAAATGTATTGCTCACAGAAATATGCTTATACTTCACCACTACTTCTTAAGAGATTAATTTTTTATTACACTTTAAATCAAAATATTAATACATGGAAAATTTATGTGATTCAGTGGCTCAGAAGGGTGCTGTGGTGGATTCTGAAATAATAAATGTAGGGGTGAAGACAAAGAAAAATGAAAAATACTGTATTTAACTTTGGTGTATCCACTATATTGAGGATTGAAAATAATTCATAGGTTATCGGGAATTTCATATACCTGGATTATTATTTTTCATGCATGGTGCATTTAAGTTCAACCTGCACTGTGACAGTCAGCTTAAAGAAGATATAGTGAGGGGAAGAACACCCCCAAGAAAGAGTGTCTCTGTCCATTTTGTTACTGCAGGGGACGGAACAGAGTCTGGGCACACTGTGGTGAGTGCTTATCAGGCAGAGGATCAACATATCATCCAGAGAATTGTGGATGATTTGGGTTGAAATGGACCACCTATGGTTATCTGGTTCAACCTGAAGTTCAAGTCCAGGGCCAGAACAGACCAAGTTACACAAGAAGTTGCCCAGATGAATATTAAACCTCTCCAAGGATAGAGATTTAGGGATTTCACAGCCTCTCCTATTTGGCTACACGCAAGGGGAAACCTTATCCTTCTAATAACTAATGAGAATTTCCTGTTTTACAACTTGTGACACTTGGCTTTCATCCTAACACTGTGCACTTCTGAGAAGAGTCTTGCTCCATCTTCTCTCTAGCCTTCTGATGGATGAGGCCATGTTAACCTTTACTTCTTAAGATACCCTTAGCCTCCTCCTTTAAGAACAAATCCAGTTTTCTCAACCTTTTATTTGTATGCTGTGTGCTCCAGCCCCAGCTATCTTGGTTGTCCTGCATTAGACTCACTCCAGTGTGCCATTGTGTTTCTTGTACTGGGGATCCCAAAATGAACGCAGCACTCCTGGTTTCCAGGGTTGAACAAAAATATTGATGTTGATTTTAACTCAACTTATGCAGCCAGAGAAGGTGGCCATATTATCATATTATCAAATCTGCAGAAAGCAGAAATGGTAGACAGCAATATTCACTGTCCTTTGTTAATTTTCATATTGCATATTACAGGCAGTTATCTGACTATATTAATAATTCTGCAGGCAAAGATGGCCACTGTTGGATATTTTTCTCACCCACAGTATCTCAAATGATCTTAAAGAATGTTAAGGATGCAGATAGTATATTTTGACGCTTACAGTATCTTCATCTAGCTCATCACATCTCAAGTCAGACCATATTTACATGAGTGGAAACACTAGGGGAATCAAAATCAGATTAGAACAAATAATATTTTGATATCTCAGAATACTTAATGGATGTAAGAAAGGAAGCTTTTAAAAATATGACCATGTTTAGAGCTGGCAAAAACTGATTTATGACTGTAAAACAGAAATTGTGGCATTAAATAGCCAAATGTAATTTTACTCATGCAATAGCAGCTAAAACCCCAGTATAATGAAACAATTCCTGAAAAGGATTTGTGTAACACAGGCAAGTTCAGCTGGAAAAGGGCCAATAATAGAAACTGCATTTCAACTGAGTCAAGTACAAGTGACTTTGGAAATTGCTAGAAAGTATTTCTGGATGCAGTTACTTGCTTCCATTTCTTTTCAAATATTGCATTGTGGGACATTATCTCAACAGGAAGGAAAGAAGGAAGGAACTGTCGTACCATTCAAAAAGGATGAAGGGCTAGTAAACTATGGTTAGTGACTGCTAGCAGCATAAAGTTTGTTTGGTGGCAAGAATCCTTTGTGGTCATTTACAAAGAAAAAGGATTTTCTAGTAGCCTTCCACATCTCTTCATAACAAAACCATAGCAACCCCCACGCAAAGTATGTGAATGAACGTGTTGCTGAATGCCTGTTTTGTGGGGAATGGCTGGCAGTTTTGGAGTTGTGGCCCTGGCAACAATGATGCCTGAGTGTTTTCCTATAGGTACTGGAGTTGTCTCAAACTCTCAGAGTGAAGGAGCAGACTGGATCATTCTAATAATTTACCCTGGCTGCCAGCGTATTCTAGGCCATAGAACCTCCCTCAAGCCCTGTCTGTTTTACACCCTTAAATTGTGCTTGAACTACAAAGCTGCTGCTTTTCAGCATTTATGGCATTACTGTGAAAATGTGCTTGTGAGAAATAGTCATCTTGCAATTCCATATCAGCTAGAAAAATCTGTGACCAGGCTATTAAGACATTTCACGGCCTTTTGTTCAAGAACAACCAAGCAGCAAATAAACAAAACTAAAATAGAGCTAAGCAAAGTCTGTAGGAATTATTGGGACACACAAATACACTGCCTAGTAGAAATACATCCACACTTAGGGAATACAAAAGAGGTAGAGCTGTAAAATATTAATGCTTGCCTTTGACATAGATTAAAGGACTGCACACAAAGTTTTGGCTGAGAATCCTTAAACAACAAAAAAAAAGCCAGAGCTCATTAGTATCTAAAAATCCCTCTAAAATTAAGAACACAAAATTTCCCTTTTTGATTTTTCCCATTTATCTGGACCAGTAATTTAATTGCTGAATGGAATTAACTGAAATAGGTGAAAAAATTTTAAATAATTTGTAAACAAATAACTGTGATTTTGTAAGATGTACCTGTGTGACTCTACACCTGCAGCTGAAGGTGACTGAGTGATCAATGATCAACATGATAATTGCTCAGTCTCTGGATGCTTTGTTGGGGGTTCTGTAAGACATAAGTGACTAGTTTTATAAATAATGGCAGTCTCAATAACTAGGTACTATTTAAAAAAAAAAAAACCCAACAAGCAAACAAACAAATAAATGCCTCGGGTGTTTCAAATCTTCATGCAGAATATTTGGAAATAATTGTTCCAGAAGACAAAGGACTACAATGTAAGACTGAAAGGAGTTCATTTTCAACCTCAGCTTCTTCTAAAGGTTATGAACTGGGGAATATTTCGAACTAGCATGATGTGACTTTCAGATGTCAAGTGCTTACAGGGACCACCATCTTAATTTATCTGGTCCTTGAAACAATCTTTTGCAATGTTCAGATATCAAGTTTTGAATTCTCCTTATGCCTGATAATTTCATCAAACTCCCTCGAGGAATAGAAGTTGTAGCATGGATTCTACATGCCTTTTGAGGATTTATCTTTAAGGAAACATGAAGATTGTCTTTTCTACATCCTCCTTGCTTTTGGGGACACCTCTAGGCAGTTCTCCCCTTCATCACATGACTATGGTTATGATTCTAACTTTTGACAATACAAGGATGTCTTTTTTCACTTGGATTAGGACAAGCACAAATGCTGTAAATCCATTGATCTTGCCCACCACCTTGTTCTGACTTCACAGTCTCTTCTGTCCATGCTTCATTTGTGGTGACATGCTGTTTTTCTTATTTTTCTCTCTATATGATTGAATCCTAAGATACTATGAATTTAATTTAAAAATAAACAGAAAAAAAAAAAAAAGCTGTAAAACCTAAAATATTACTGGTTTCTCTGAGATGCCACACTAAAAAATTTGAGGGTTTGGTAAATACAGAGAGCTCTTCTGCCTTTAATACCTATGGCTTTCATGTTCATCAGCCACTGAGAGCCATTTATAGCCTTGTAAACTTGCAGGCAATTACCTTTCTGCTATTATATTGTCACATAAAATGGTTCTTCTTTATTCTTTCCCTCTGTGTCTCTTCTCGGTGTCATTACCATTTGACAGAAATGTCTCTCACTCTTGGGATGCCTGCATTCCCAGTGTTCCCATGCAGAATATCTTCTTTAAGAAAGAAATTAGAATTACAAACAGAAACCAAAATAAGAATTACTGGACAAAGAGAAGCATTAGCTATTTAATATTTTTATAAGTGAGACGATGATAACTATGTTTATTTTAAAAGTTGTTTAGTTAGCCTAATAAAATTAATCACAGTGACATCCATTCCCTGCAAATGATCAGTCAAGCTCTCATGTAGCAATGCAGGTTATTTTGACTAAAACAAAAGAGAATCCAAAAGGGAAAGTAGAGTAAGTATGTACACAATGTGTTGAAATCAAGTAGGACAAATCTTCTGCTGGCATCTAGTGATGTAGTGCCACAAAAAATCCTGGTATTACTCCTGCTGTGGATGTCTTGACAGGTCTGTTTGGGTTGCAACAACATGAAAGAGGGGAGAATTCCATCCACTAAAGAGAACCATGCTTCTTAAATGTATAGTCACTGGGCATTTTTTCAAATTTCTCCTTTGGAGTACACTTAAGGGTTTGTAAAAGAACAAAGTAGTGAGAAATGTGTTCTCTTGTCACTTGCTTGGAAAATTGAGTTCTGTTCAGTGTTGTGAAGAGAACAGAAAGAGCACAGTGTGAACAAGAACATCAAGACCTGAAAATCTCACTTTGATCTCTTTCTTAAGAGCTAACCAGGAGCACCGTGACATTCTGTAAGGAGGCTAGATATTTCAAAAGTTGTAGTTGTGTATAATGGTGGCTTTTACAAACAATGGAAAAGTAGTCTCATTTGAAGTCCACAGCACTTTCTTTTTCCTCTGATACTATGCAGTGTGAATCCTCTTCTCTTTGCCAAAATGCTACTGGGCCTCGTAAACTAGGTTTACTGACAAGATCCTTTTATTTCTCTGTTTTTCAAACCACATAACTACATGAATAAAGCTCTGTATGTACCTCTAGCTATCTGCAGGCTATGGGTCAGGCCCTCTTTAACCCCAAATTTTATTTCTGTTATCTAATCTCTTCATGCTGTCCTGTTAAATGCTGGACATTCTATAATCTTCGGGAAGGAGAATGAAAAAGATTATGAAAAACACTGGAAGCTCTTGTGTGAGATCTAGTAGGCAATAGATATTTTGACACTGTCAGGAATGGAGCATGGTAAATAAAATGGGTGGCATGAACAGGTCTGTCTGCAAAGAGAAACAAAGACAGTATACTTTAAATTTACCAGCTGAATGATACAACACAGTATATTTCTAAATGCTTGAGCCCAGAAGAGGAAATAAAATGTGAACTGGAGTTGTTATTTTTAAGATCCCTTAATTTGTGGTCTCTCTTAAAGTCTTGCAAAATATTTTGAAGTGTTTTTCTCCTTCAGTCATTTTTTCTCCATATCTATTTTAAATGTCCTTTTTGATCTCCCAATTGTTCTTCTAAAATTTCTGTTGCAGATTATTTGCATACTCAGTTTCTGCATAAATGTCTTGTAAGTTAAGTTTTTTTAAAATTTTATCTTAAACCAAAGATAAAAATGAGCTATACTGACAAAGAAATTATATCAAACAAAGCAAGCTGGCCTTATCTTAGGAAACAATCTGTCATTATGGGCAGATTTAATTTGAATTATTGAAGTAGAATTGTTAGATATTAAAAAGACTCAAAGTGAAAGAGTCATACTCATTATCCTTTAAGTGAAGTCTCAAGATGCTACTATATTTTCACGACATAAAGGTCTAGTTCCAATCTTTTATTGCTAACTTGGATTTATCCACCCTGTAAGAAATTACTTTTCAGATTAGCTTGAACTTTATTATGCATTTTATCATATTTTTTCCAAATGTGTAACACAAAATGATTCATTAGGATTGTTTAGTAAAAGGATATTAGACAGTCTTCCAGGAAAGTTCCTACATAGCTAAAGTCCATTAAACATTTTGCCTTATGTAGGCTTTGTAATACCGTATAGAACTTCACTATAGAGTGTAGAATTCCATGAATAATTATATAAATCTTTACAAAAGGTATTGTCTGCTCTGTTCCTTGAATCTTCGCCCTTACAATCTGTCAAGGCAGAATGGAACCTTGAAAGACTGTTCTGACCATAGAGAATTGACACTGCTTATGTAGACAACTTGATCTGAACCAAGTAGATGGGTAGTCTAAGCCATCATCCAAAATTCTCTGTGAATAGACTGCGACAAAATTATCACCCCATCCAGGGACAATCAAGATGGGTACATCTGGAGTAATGCCACACTAAGCAGAGATTCTAAGAATATTACCAGTAGGCTAGTCATAATTTGAACAGACATCAGGTTTTGTATTTTCAAGAAGGAATCACCCTGGCTTCCAGGCAACCAATGCTGTATCTTTGAGCTGCCATATACAATCAAACTTGTGGTGACTTCCTCATTGTGCTTTGTAGTGGTGAGTCCCATAATAATGTCTTACACACTTTAAGTATAATTCTGACAGAACCTCTGCAGATTATATCTTTAGGTGTTTTCTATAGTACACACAAAAAAGTAATATTAAACAACTTTAATTATGGTCTATTTACATTTTTAAAATATCTGTGTTGTGAATATCACACATTGCTTAAAGAAGAGTTCAAATAACTGAAAAGCAAATTGTAGAGTTCATATCAAGGTTCTGTTGACAGTAATTATTAAAAAAATCTCCAAACCAATCACATTTCCTTACTCCCAAACATCTTCTTGTACTTTGGCTATTCAAGAAGCCCTAATAGATTTAATTTTTTTTTAAATCACATCTCAAATTTTAATTATTTGTGAAATTTGGTTATTAAATTGAAGTTTTCATAGTCTGCTTCTTAAAAATATTTTGTTCTCTGAAAAAGTCCTGAATGTGCCTGCCAAACTAATGAACAGTTTCCTGAAGGAACATGTTATTTCTGTACCCTGTGTTCTGTGTTTGGGGCCAAAAGATTTTCAGAAGTTGAAGGTTTGCTTTTGTCTAAAAAAGCATTAAATAATTTTGATTCCGTTTACACCAGGAAAACATCTCTCTTGCCCATTCCCTGCCATGATGCAACAGTTTCTATCACATGTGGGGCTTATGGTGACAGCATTTTGGAGAAGACATCCATACTGACGTTTTTTGAAGAGGTTATTTATGTGAGCAGGCTATGTAACCTGTATGACCAAAAAATGAGGAACACAGCAGTGATTCTTCCTCAACAATGAGGTTGGACTATATGATCTCTGTGAAATGTAGATTATTTATTACTTAAACTTCAGTGGTCTGTGATGAAATTATTTCACCATCATCTGAATTAATGACATTTAATGAAGTAAGAAAAAATCTTCAAGTCTTACCTTCAAAATTATCAATACTTTTTTTGGCACATTAATATTGGGAATTATTGACTTACAGTAATCTGTTTTTCAATCATGAATAGTTGTTTAAAAAGGCTGGAAACTCATGCACAAGTAACCCATAAATCTCTTACTTCCAGAATTTTCAGTACTGCTTTCCTGTGCCCATTATATAAATATGTACACAGTCGTGACTCGTTTTTGGCTGCCTTGCCTGTGTTTGTAGTTTGTAAAGCATTAATTTTGAGTCAGTTGACATTTCTTATTTCAGTATATCTATAAGTAACTTGTCTTTCCTCAACAGATCCAAAGAACTTCATGGTTGTTCTTAGCAACTGACTAAAATGCATGAGAATTTGTGAAAGAGTGCCAAGGAATGTTAGACACTAATTGTCATTTTTGAGAAGCAGCTCAGCAGAAAGTTTAGATGATGTACAAAAGAGGGAAAAAGTGTGAATTGTCCACTTATTCCTAATCTTAGAACACTGATAATGTTCAGATGCATTAGAATGAGCACACAGACCTTGGAGGTAACATACACACTATTATCTTCTGCAAGCCATTATATTTCAGTACACTGTTAGGAGTACATGGACAACGAAATCTAAAAGTTTATGTTGAACGTCTTGCCAGCGATAGACATTTTTTGAAAGACAATAAAAATTGTAATTATCAAGTAACATTATCTCCTTTTCTATACTAAAAATAAAAAATCTCTTAATAGTCCTAGAGTCACTTCCATCTGTGATGTGCAGTGATATGCACTGTAACACTGCAAGAAGTATGAAACTTCTCTGAGGTCACAAAGCATTAAATATGTTGTCTGTGAAGTTTTCTGACTGCTCTTAGTGGCGAAACTGTGACTTACAGCACTGATAAGATATGCTTCAAATAGAAAATTTATTTTTGAAAGAAAAGTGGTCTTCCTTTCTGAAATTTTCCGCCAAGCCAGTAAATAGTAGGTACTCATACTATTCTCAATACAAAGTCCTCAAATTTTCAAGACATATGTTACAGATATGGATCAGGATATGCAACAGATATTTTCACACCGCACTCACTGTAATGAGTAGTAAAAATAAATCATGTTCCCACTATTACTGGCACTTGTATAATCATTAGCAGCAGAGCTGGTAATGAGACCTAAACTGCAAACATGAGCCACATGGACAGATACCATCAAGCTGACCTTGTGAATGTATATTCTTTTACCATTATTGAGACTTAGATTGATAGATCGTAATCAAATCATATGTCTGTTTCAGTGATCTGTGGACTTAGAAACAGCTGTGTTACATGTAGAATTGAAAATAAATTGAGGTATTGTACTTGTAATTCTAGACACCATGGTTATAATTCAGTCTTATTCTAATGATATGGCTTAAACAGACATATTAGTTATATAGATGTGGCATATAAGTCACCAGAAAGAGAGATATCACAACTGAGGTTCAACGTGCTTGGACTAAAATTACCTGAGATAACAAGACAAATGTTGAATTACAAGAGTATTTGCTTTTTGAATGCTTCAAGTTACTGACATTACTTTATCAGGGTATTGTGTGTAAAAGGGAACAAAGGGTTTTCAACATTTTTTTTTCAGGTGCATTAGTTACAATTCATTTTCTACCTTAATGAGGTCCCAGATAACCTAATACAGTCAGTGTGGTTACCCTGAATTTACAGTGATCAAAAGATCTTTGATCAAGGTAGGTTGTTCAATTACAATTTGTAACCCAGAACATCGGTTGGGTCTGCAGATTCGTATTTTTTACAGTCATGAGAAAATACATCAAAAATTTTGAACTTAACTATCACTGTCCCCTAAGTATAAAGACTTACTATGGAATATATTGAAGATTTTTTTGGGAACAATACTTCTAATTAAAAAAAAACCCAGAAGTCCCTGAAATATCATGATTAAATATTATAAATTGTCTGAATTTTGGAATGTCAGTGACTAAGCCATTTTAAAAGTAACTGAAAAATTCCAAAATGCAAAGTCCAGGGTTTTCAAATTATGGAAACATGTTCTGACAAATACTTCAGAACTTACTTTTAGCTTTTATATTGGTTCTGGGGTTTGGGTTTTGTTGGTTTGGGATTTTTTTTCATTGATCACAGTCATTTGTGGGTGTTACAGTAGCAGGTTTTTAATGGAAAATAAATCTCTTTTCCAAACTAGGAAACACTAAACCAGTGCAAAAAATGAGGAAAATTTAACCTTTTCACCATCAATTTTTATTGGACCAATATTTTCTTTTTCTATGTGTTCCTCAGCATGGACATTTTGCCTTGATGTGTGATAATCTTCATTGCAATGTAGCAAATGTACGTGACTCTATCACATAATTTTGCCATTTATTTTGGATAATTTGCTTTATCTTCTAGGTGAGCGCCTGAGACGGTATTAATACTTCAAATGATGATAAAACTGATTATGCTTTTTCATTTTAATTAAACGAGTTTTTAATGTCACTACTATTGCTTATTAACTCATGAAGTGTAACTCTTTCAAAGTGTTGGACAGAGGTCTACTGATTCCATTGAGCTGTGTGATTCAAGAGCCCAAGGGCCAGAATCTGGTATTCTTGCTCACCATTTCAGCCTGTAAGCTAATTCTTTTAGTTAGCATCTCTAAAATACAATCAATCTCCGTATTGGTACAATAAGGAGTCAGATTTTCACATTCAACTTTTAATTGTGAAAAGTTGTGAAAAGAACATTTCCTTTCATAAAGTCATTTTGAATCACTAAAAAAAGTCCACAAACAAACAAACAAACAAACAAGCAAAGCCCCATGAAAACAGATTAAGGAAACTAAAGCCTCAGTTAAGGTTTGGTAAAATCATTAAAGATTATTGGTTCCTAATTCTCATTTCAATAGACACTGAAATTATACCTCAATTGTTCAGAAATAGGTATTCTAACTTACACATTTCAAGTGTTGAACCATGCTTTTGACATTTTAATACTGATATACACTATGCAAAAAGAAGCAATAAAAATCCTGCTTTTTTCCACCAGTTCTTAAATAGAGGATGATGAGTGTGCTAAATATTTTGTCTGTTCCATCTTACACAGAGGGAAGGCCAAAACAAATAAGATTAGCTGAGGTGAGCCCTGTATTTGTCACAGAAGAAAAAAGTAGAATAAGAATGGCAAAAAGAAATAAACAATTGTAATATTGAGCTAAAGAATAATTTTTAAAAGCAAATGCATTTAATTTTCACATTGCTCAGGCAGTTTCTGAAAACACTAAGAATCAACAAAATTTATTGTTACATAAACATTCAAACTTACCTAAGAACAAAAAGTCCATCTACAACTAATGAAAATACTGTCCTATGTTGCTCATTTAGTCATTATTTTCTCATGTGTATGACATGGGGGAAATTTCTCCTCAGTATGATCAAGAAGTCTGGACTCAAATGTAATACTTAATCTGACCCTCTGAACTTCACAAGAATAAAATAGATCAGACAAAAAAATATTTTGTATGTTCAGGTTCAAACACCTAACCAGCCATCTCATATGACATAAGTTTCTTACAGGCACAAGTACCTACATTCCTGGAATTGTTCAGGGCCAGGCTGACTAGAGTTCTGAGCGACCTGGACTAGGGAAAGGTGTCTCTGCCCCTGGCAGAAGGAAATAGATAGCCTTTAAGGTCCTGTTCAACCCAGGGCACTCTGTGATGATCCTATGAACTACTGGATTTGATTGTCCCACTATTTAAAGTTTGGCTAAGTGTTTATTATTATGTTTGACGGTGTCTGCAAATTTCATTAATAAATAGAATTCATAGATGTTCTACCTTGATATACCATTCCATATTTACTAGTTTTTACAGCAACTGCCTTTCCAGGATATGTTTTGAAGACTAGGAAATTTTCCTTTTACTGTAAAAAACAGAAATCAGAAAGAACTGGATTCAATGGGCCTGGAAATGTTGAATATTGAAAAATGTCTGGTATTGAGTTAATAAATTCATACACACACAAACAAAAAAACAAATGAGACATATAGCTAGGGAAACTCTGGTATACAACATAAATCATAACCTAAAAGAGAGAAATAGGTGGGCAAAAGAATTATTAGTAGATTCTTAATAGTAAATCTCATGAGTGATTGGTATGTCCTGCAACTTGTGGAGCTTCTACACAAATGTGACTGTTTCAAGGACTAACAGATGGAAAGTCTCCGGCTGTAGACACAAAAAGATGAGGAAACAAGGATTTATGCTACTTCTGAAAATCCAGTCTTCCTCTGGTGAAAGTATCACAAACTTCTCCAGGAACTGTGCCTGTGGGACACAGGCCAGTGGTCACAGAACATAACCTGAATATTATCAGCCCAGGTAGCCAGAGACCAGCAATCACGAGCAGCTGTCTAGAAACAATAGGATAGCCACACTTCCCCCATTCTATTCCACATCCCACACTACATACATTGGTTGTGCATTTTCTCTCATTCCCTTGGCAGAAGAACAAATTACAGATTTGGAGGGGTTCTAGTTTTCTGTTGATCATATCCCGCATGGAGTTTAAAGGTGGATCTATCAACCTGTAAGTCCATGGTATTATTTTCCTTCTGTCTGGAAGCAGGAACAAAAATCTGTCGATAATGTTTTTGGTAGTGAATATCTGTGGGACTGACTGGGGGATTAAAAATTTGGTTGTGATTATGTTGGCAGAATATTACATTTCCAACTCCCAATCCCTGTTACGTAATGTTTGCTTTTCATAAGAGAGTCACAGAGAAAAAGAAGCTATACATCTAGTAAGAAAAGAGTGCATTTTTTCTTTTTGAAGATACATCATGAATAGCTTTACAAGAATTCTCAGGAAAACTGTAAAATGTGTAATTAAAATAAATGTGTTATTAAAGAGTTCTAATTAAGTAACAGAAACATTAATAAAATTATCTTTTAAAAGAGGGGGAAAGGAAATTATTTAATTCCTTCTGTTACCCTGTGATGTCTCAGTGCCCAGCTGCATGACATGTGAGGGTGGGTAAACATTAGCAGAGGGGAAAGATAAGGTCAAAAAAAGGCAGGCCTAGAGAAAGGGCAGGTCACCCAGGGCAGCCACCCTGGATGCTGCAGATAGTCTTCTTCAACAATAGGAGAAAGAATGAAGTAGCCAAAAGAGCTCTCTAGGGCCAAGTGTGCATTGTATGGGCTAATTACCCAGCAGTGACAAAACAGATAAGTGCTGGAACACCCAAAGAGAATCCTTATTGTTAAATATAGCCTCAAACTGATCTTTTTTCATATCTTTTCATGACCCCTATCTCAACTCATAGTTTAGGTAAACACAATTCTACCCTTAAACTTTACTTTGAGATAAGATTCCTTCTGGGTAGTCTGACAAATCAAGAGGCATTGTATCTTTGTGGGTGTGCCCGGCATTAAAAGCAGGGCACCGTGCAGAACTCCTCACTTTGTGCTGACCATCTTGGTATATTTATCCACAATATCTGAAGAACTGTAAGGGTTTTTTTGCCTTACAATTTTAAGGCCTCACAGTGATTTAGACTTGTTGAAGAATAAATCTGTGATGAATTTCTGACACTTTCTGGGATCTTCTAGGAAAGATTTTTGGAACACCTCTGGATACTAGAGAAAATAGATGAACAAAAAGAAGTTTTATCAGACTCCAACATGAGTTAATGGAAATCTCTAATAAGTCTAACAGTACCTGCTCAGATTTTCACAAGCTCTCTCCAGTGTGAAATCACCTATAATGAAGTAGTGACTTAGTTCCTTACAAATACATAATGCCTTTCTTGGCATATAAAACACTTCTGCTTTGCATATTTGTTTTTGTGGGTAGAACCGATGTATACTAAAACTATGTAATGTCAAAATCTTTGTAAGGAAAGAGGAAAAGAGTGAACAAATAGAGAGCACAAAAGGATAAATTATTTTAGGGATAAAGATAAGCAGAGATTTTTATAGATTTGAGTGTTAATATCAGGGAAGATGTTTCTGACTGGGGTGAGTGGGTAGGTAATGCAGATATGAACTGCATGTCACCTATACTGAAAGTTTTAACTCTTCAGAGTGATGACAAAAATAAGAATGGAAGAGAAAAAATGCAACCAAGACTCATTTGGCCTGAATATGTAAAAATGAGTCAAGCATAAACATAAGAAACTGAAACTTACTAGTAAACATTCCTGTGCATTAAGGACATTTATTCAAAGTGTGTATGCTATAAACACATATAAAAATTTAAATTTATGTTTATGAACTTCCAGTTACCACTAGAGACACACTTATGAACTATTCAACTAATTACTTATTTAAAAAACATGAAAACTTGTTTCATTTTCTTAACTAACCCTATCTCTTAAATTCTATGGTAGTCTGTGATTTCACTGTTTTCTTGTCCAGTACTATTAAGTACTGTACAAATGCAGAGTTCTGTTTGCAAAGAACAGAATCGTCCTCTGTTAATTTAGATAAGGCAGGCTGTGAGTGAGCACATAGAGCACACTACATCAAATGAGAGATCCTAAGATTAGATGGCACATTAAAAAGTTTCCATTGTTTATTCAAAACTGATGTAGTTTACAAGGTGCAAGTGCTTGGCTGTTCCTTGATATGCTGTTAAAAATAGAATTAAGAAAATATAAACATAGCTAAGAAAATTTCAATCAGATTGCAAAATATTGAAAGAGTATGATGGAGTGAAAGGTTCAGGTTCTCAGAAAGTCTTTTCAGTTCTACTATGACTGACACACTGTCTGGGGTGCAGATTTTGCAGGTTTTTCCTAGACTGAAGGGGATGATCTGTTTGTCAGGGTCTTTGAATTAGAAGTGTATGCATTTGTGGAAATGAAGCATGGCTTCAAAGCAAAGCTAACCTTCATGTTATTTTTTTTGATAGAGCAAAGAAACAGGAATTGCTTTGAGGCCAGGCCATGGGAACAAAAAAATTAATAATTATGTGTTTTGTACTGTGCAGCCACTTGCCCTCTAATTTGACAAACAGGTCTCGTGTAAAGCATTTGGAAAGCAAAATTTACATGTTTTGCAGTTACTTACACAGTAATAGATACTTCATGGCTTGCTGTAGCAAAACCCTGAAGGAAAGCCTTACTCATAAAATTGACTCATTTTCTATCTTATGTAGCCAGAAACTGGGAAACAGGAAAATAGATTGAAATTTTCTCACAGTCCATGCCTACAAAGTGCTAGAACATGCATAAGAAATGTTAAAGACATACTGACTATTTGGGGTTACAAAGCAGAAGTTCTGATTTCTTGAAAGTGTTAAGGTTTTATACTTTGATTTGGACCATTCCAAAACATTTAATAGTGTTAGAAAGCCATTATTAATTATGTCAAGCAGTGTTTGGGACTCCTTGGTCACCTGGCTTCTGGGTAACCAGGATGGGGGAAAGCAATCTGCAGTTCCCAGTCTCTGGAGCCTCAGGGTAGCCTTTCTAGAGTTCAGGCTTTAGATTTGATGAAAGTTAATGAAATCTGAGATGTCTCAGACAAAACATTTGGAGCTTATATATCAGTGCTTTTCAATGAAGCTACGTTTCATAATAATGTATCAGATAAACTGTACTGCCAAGAGCACTTCTTTCTCTTTTTTCCTTTGCTTCCCCTTTGCTTTTATTCTCCTTGAACTCCCTTATTTTAATGCTCCTCTTCTAGCCTTCCCTTCTTCCTGTGCTCTTTAAATGTTTAAAGCATTCTTTATACCTCCCCAATCTCAAAACAGATCTTCTTTTGTGTCATTTTGCCCTCAAACCCTGTATCTCCTCAGTGAGACTAAGCAGTCTCATAGTTGTCAAGCAATCTCTTGTTTCTCTTACACAGAGGGAAAACATTGGTCAATGCCATGAATTAATTCCATATTACTGTTGATTCTGTTAAAATAGTAACAATTTCCACCTAAAAATATCTCCATTATTCATTTTGTAATCCATGTTCTGAGTGATGCAACTTTTCAAATTAAATTACCTCAAGAGAAAATAACTTATTTAATCTTAAAGTCTAAATATGCAAAAAATATTTAAGGAGAATGCCAGTAGTTTTGAGACAACTGTCCTGATAGTAAGAAGCTTAATGGTATAAGGTCAACAAGGAAGGAATAGGAGCAGTAATAAATGCAGGTGTTTGGAAGCAAAGAAAAATCTTTCAGAATGATGATCTTTTCCCCCTCAGCATCAAAGACTTCTTCACATAATATGCAATTGAAAAGTGATAATACATGATCTCAAAGTTTTATTGCTTCAGAAAGAATCTTGTCACTAAAGCACACCAGAGATCTGGAACATTTACTAAATAAGATTTTATGTTTTATTGCTTTCTAGGAATGGGGAAAAAATCAAACTGAAATTTGAATCAGGAGACTAGTGCCCTTTTGTGAGACAGGTTTCCCAGAAACCTTTTTAGATCTTTGGCATGCTTTTTGACTTTAAAAATGCTCCATTTAGCCCCTGTAAAGTGTTGACTTACTTTTGGCTTCTCTTTTTTTTAATTTAGGGCATTACCTTTTTTACAGCTGTGGTTAACTGCAGTGAGCCACACTGGTGGTGTGTGATACATAATTACTCCCAGGTACCATTTTTTTCACTGACATGTGAAGGAGCTGGGGTGTGCAGTCAGCTCTAATTGAAATATATTGAACATGAGTGACATAGAAAGAGGGGTTTTTCTAATGGGCAGTATGCATTGCCACTGTATGCAGTATAAGAGAAAGCAGTGTATGACTAGTGTCTTACAGAGCTGAATTAGAAAACTAGGTAGACTCATTTGCAGTAACTTGTGATGTCTTTCTTACATAGAGTTCTTCATGATAATGGGTACAATGGCTTTCCGATAACTCAGAATGCCTGATTGCATAGGGTAGATTGTTCAGATGAAAGCTGATCATAGTTTCATTTGATATTTTATTGAATAAATAACCACATAGAAGGCAAAAGTAGTGAAAATGGTTGGGAAACTCTAAATGTTGTCAACCAGGTCTATAAAAACATCTAGAGAGAAGTTTCCATACTCAGAGAAGAATTCAGGAATTTCTAGCACTTTTGTGAAGAAATCAGCAAATTCCTAGTTGAGATACTAATGCATATACCTTTGAAATAATCATAGAAGTTAGTTGTATGCTGCAGCTTTTAGAAAGGTATTGGCCTAGCCACTCGGCCGCTGTCAAAAAAAGTAATCGAAGTTATACCAAATTACATTAAATGCCAGTATTTCTATTGGTTTCCCATAATTTATTTTCTGTGTTATTGATTGTTGATATACATGTGATTTTTTTATGAGTTGTTTTGACATCTCTCAATACATTGTTTACCATAGCGTGCTGATACAGCTTGGCTGGGCAGCCTCCCAACAATACGTCATTCTCAGAAAATGACAGAGAAAATGTTAATTGTATTGAAAGACAGGGTTTTTAAAATACACTTATTGAAAGTAATGTCATTGGAAAACAGTGAGTAGTTGTCAAACAGAGATTACAAATCCTGTACAAGAAAAACATAATTTTCTGAATCTCACAAAATAATGAAGGAAAGAAATAGCACCTAAAGAGAGAGGGCAGAGGTGGTTTGGAAAGAGAGAGGTCTGTACAGGGGCTATTACTGCACCACATTCTGAGAGAAGTAAGCTGTAGCATGTGCAAGGGAGTGATGAAAATGTTACATATTGAGGTAGCACTTGCAGAAACTTCTCTATTGCCCCTGTTTGTTTCTATATCTGCATTAAATATAGGAGTAGCTTGACAGTTACTCTAGATTAGAATTTTCTAAAAATACATCTGAAGCCCTAAAGGGGATGTCTGACAGCTTTTGGCATGTATAAAAACAACTGAGATGGTAAGTCCTGATGTATTTGTGTTGTGTAAGCGTGCTTACCATTGGCTGATAGTACAGACAGCTCCTTAAACCTGTCATTAACTGCCTTGATGAATTTACTGAACAAGTGTAAACCCAGCTCTGGCCTCTGCTAAGTTCCTGCCTTACAATCAGTCGACCAGCTACTGTTTTACCATGATTGCCAATAAATATAGCACTCTTAAGGTCTTAAACTTCTTAAACTTAAAGCAGGTATTTATTTCCAGATATCTGGACTTTATCAAGCTAAAATATTACTTTCACAAGAGCCAACATATGAGAAAGTCAAACTATTTTACCCTCAGGATCAGTTTTATGCATAATGTACAATGTATGACTTAAGGGAAGATACAAAATGAGGCTTAAGTATGTTGTTAATACTTCAGTTTAAAAATTACAATTCAGTTTCATACATATACAACATACATAAGCTAGAGAAACATAAAATTAGTGAAAACCTCTTTTTTTAATCTGAAAATTCACTGTGTCTATGAAAACTGTCTTAATTTGAGGAACTGTTTTCCACTCCTTTACATTTTCAAGAAAAAGTACTCTTCTGACATATTTACTCCTTTAATTTGTTTGATTTTTTTTTTTTTAAACCATATTGCAACTGTAGAAGACTTCTCAAGATCAGTGAATATTAGAAGTCTAATTGTATTGTGTGGTAGTTGTGATATATAGGATTGATGACAGGCAAAAAATTAGGACATTCCTGACAACCTCATCATGAAGAATTTCTGTTCTCTTCTTGAATCTAACACACCTGTAAAAAATGGCTTCTGATAGGACTTCTTCTGCTTATTAATCAGGATGTAAATATATTGGAGTTTTTATTGCGCAGGAACTGGGAACAGTGATGGCTTTTGTTTCATTGGCTTTTTATTGATAATAAAATGGTGTCCCGTCTAAATATATTTCAACACATAAAGTTGACTATATTGAATATCCTGCTAGTAACTCTGCAGAAAATACGTGACTTCTTTGTAAGGTGCTTTAATGATAATGCAAATCTAAATATATGTACAATCTAAATACGTGTATTATGAGCAATTAGCTAATTATATTTTCATATAAATTACTATATATCAAAATGTACACAGTTACATTATTTCAGGTAAAAATATGGGTATGAACTTTTTGGTGTTTTAAATTTTTATATTTTGCTAAGATATATTTCCATAAAAAGTAAACATTTTTAATGCTAATGGTCATTTATATAAAAATTATACTTCAGTTAGCAACAGAAGACTTCATCCACATCAGTGCTATTGTCACCAGGGAAAGATATTGCTCCCTTTGTGAAATCAAATAACATACTCTAATCTTATCAAATGAAAGCATAATGCAGTCTAAATTATGGGTCTGTTTAGAAACTGAAATATCAATTTCTATTCCATCACATTTATTGCAATAACAGCAAGAAAAATTTTAAAAGGCACCACATACAGTGATCAAAATCTGTGTGGATATGACTGCCATTAATTACAACCGAAATGTTATATTGTGGCACACCCTAACTTTGCATGCTCCTGCTTTCCTCTTTCTTTATTATTCACTGCTTTCTTTTATCTCTCAATCAAAGAATGACATTCAAAAGCATAAACATACTAGAACAGATTGAAAGCCTGTCTAGCCTGTACCTTGATTCCAACAATATCCAGTAGCAAGCATTGTATTTATTACTGCTTCCAAGAATCTATGGCTCCCATACATTTGGAGCTAGAGATGGTTTTTGTTTAGGAGTCCCAGTGGATTTTCTGTCCGATTAAGCTATTTAATCACCTTCTGTATCCATGTAAACTTTTTCCATCTATTATTTCCCTGCACAAGGTATTCCACAACTGAATTCCTTCTCAGAAAAACAAAAACAAAAACAAAAAAAACCCAAACAAACAAAAAAACCCCTTCTTTTTGGCCCTGCCATCATTACTTCACTTGATGTCTCCTGTTTGAAATACAAGGCATGTAATTTGCTCTGGGACATCTAGACTGTTCCTTATCACACTATAACAAAACAAACTTCAATGAAAGAAATGTGAACACAAGACAGAACAAACTTTCCACTGCCCTGTGATGGGGAAATAACAACCAGGTGTCTTCCCTCACTTGGGATATTGACAAAGTGTGATTTTCCCAAAAGCTAGTGTTTAACATTCACTACAGCTAAATGTTTACTAAATTAACTTGTTCTGAATGTCTTTTTTTCTTTTTTGCCCAAAGATTATTCATATTTTTGCACATCACTTTTGATAGAATACCTGCTATCCAGACATGTTTGGAAAGAAAAAAATCACAGAACATTTATGAAAATATTCAAGAATGCCCAAAGTTTTCTTAATTTAGGAACAAGTAATTATAATTTGAAAATTTGCAGATTAACTGATTTATTTGCCAGTCATTATTCCTAATTGATCATTATTCCTTATTCCAAACTTTTTAATGAGTCAGAAAACACAAACAACAGGACTAAGGTTCTCAACTAAGTAATAGGAATAATAAAATACTAAAACCAAGTAATAGAAATTTTAATAAACAAAAACTTTCACAGAGAAACAATGTAATGGGCATGATAGAATGTTCAAAGATCTGACTTATTAATCAGAGCAATCAGATTACTCTGTAAAAAAAAAATCAAATAATAAATTACTACCCAGTTGAATGTTTTTTTATGTTTATTTGTTGGTTGTGTTTTGTTTGTTTGTAGTTTTTAGTTTGTTTCTTTGTCAAAATTATCTGTTGAGTTTCCCTTTTTTGCTTATTACTTTTTTTTGATTGCCATGTGCTTAAAATATGCTTGACACTTATCATATTTTTAACACATCTAACTGGTATTTTTTTCTTCAAGAGCCTGTGTATATTATTGTACTTCTGAACCAAAAATGTTTTTTTTCTTTTCTGGAAAACAGATAGGAGGTGGGTTTTTTAAACCTAAAATAAAGCCCTGTATTTTAACAAATATAGTAGAATGTAACTTACAAGAGCTTGAACATGGGAAATCACCTGTCATAACTTCATCGCCACTAGACCCCAGAGAATGAATGTCTTAAAGTCAATAACAGTGTTCTAATTAAAAGCATAAAGCACCATCATGAGCGTGTGTGCGGGAACCTTTATAAAGAGCCCTCAAGTTCACTGGTGTGATCCTGATCAAGCTAATTGCATTGTGACTTGCCTTTATGTGCCATGAAAATAGCACTGGCTTGGGCAGCCGAGCTCCCAGGCTGCCTCTGTCAGGAGGAGAGTTCTTTCCCCAAGGGCTTTCTCTTTGTGAAACACCAGCTGGTGAGAGTTTTGCATTGTTGGCCCTTATCACCAGTGGCAAAGAGGGGAAAAAATTAATGAGGAAAAACTGCTTGATTTTATCTTTTTTTTTTTTTAATAGAACCTTGTTCCTTGTGCCTCCCCCCTTTCTCCAAACTGGAGCTTTAGGGGCCTACAGCAGACTCCATTTATCTTTTATTAGTACACATAAAGATAAGGTTCTAGCTCTGAGTATTTATGCAGTGGGTAGTGCTCTATTCACTGGCACTCTGCAAATGTGTTCAAACATTGCTATTTACACTTTTACCTCTTCTGAAATCGCGGCATTTAATCCAATAGCTTTTTGTTTTCTGCTACTTAAAATGCAAAGGAAAAACTGATAAAGAGAAAATATTTAAATTCAGGAACTTCCTCCACTTCAGAAGCACACGAGCAAATGCTAATATGGCATGAAATGTACACTTGTGAAGTGTTAAGATTACTGTTAATAAGCTCGTCAAGGAAATGTAATTACATACAATGTTGCCCTGGTTATTGTGAAATTAAAAGAAAACCCTCAACTTGATCCTTTGCAAAAATACAGCTATTTCTTAGCATCTCTGTATTAGCCAGTTATAGGGAGGAAAAAAAAAAAGCTGCTAAGAAAGGGATTAAGTATATATTTCTTCTTGTCAAAATCTCTTTCATTATATTTCTTCCTATGGTGTTCTTCACGCACTTCAGACCCAAAGCAGAAAAACCATGTTATGCAGCTCTCAATGTGGAATTCCTATTTACAGGGCTTTTAGTTGTGTCATAGCAAGTTATTTAATTCATACTATGAAAGAAAAAAAGCCCAAATGAACAAGGCTATAATTTCTAAAAGTTAATTGATATAAATCTCTTTTATTATATCTAATGGTGAAAATAACAATGAAAACACAATGGTTACACATTAAAACTCTGCTGTTCATGCATTGGAAAATGACAGTGCCACTACTTTGATATAACAAATAAATAAGAAAATGAGATGTGGAAAAACTATTGTTACTTTTTCTACTATATATTTTTTTCTTTTTTTTTTTTTTTCTGTCCAGATGTCTTCTGTGTTGTGCACAGGGATTTCCATGATCACATTCTGTAGAACTGTTTATTGAAGCAGAGACAATTCTGGCTGTTCACATGTCATTATTTTCACACTTCTCCCTGGTCTCTGTAAACCTTCTTTAGAACTAACCTCTACAAAGTCATTTTACTAGGAAAATAGAAAGGGTAGCAAAATTAATTCCTGGTGAAAAGAGCCAAGTATTTGCATGAGGTAAACTGGCAACACTTCATCAAAATGGCATTATGCCAGATGCACCATTTCAGTGATTGAACTAGGAATAATAGTTCCACAATATCAACCTGCATATATTTGCTACAGAAATATTTGCATTTACTACTCTAATTATTCAGTGACAGATTTTAAATGGTTTGTCAAAAGGATGAAACTGTGTATGCAGTTTGTTCTCCATTTGAATGAGGAGCCTTGGAAAGATTTGTGAAGATAATGGTATCCATGATCCACACATTAACAATGATTGTACTGTGATTTTTCTTTTTCAGTTATTTGATCTTCAGCTTTGCTGTATTTATAACAGGGATGTACAGCCTTTGAGACTGAGATGTACATGTCACCTTACTTTGATATGACTAAGCAGAGAAGCAAAACAAGAAGTCTTAGTGTAACCCTGACATTGTACTTCTAGCTAAATGATTTCTTTTTGCAGTTTAGCTGGACTTTTTCAAATTTCTGTGATGTTCATGATTAAGTAATAAAATGAGATATATAAACCAGAACTTTTTTTTCTTCTATATGGGACAGTTTCCCAAGTAGATTTTTTTTTCAGAAACATTACGTTAAAAGAAAACGAAACAGACTTAAAAATTTTGATTTCCTATTGCTTTAACAGATAAATAAGTCTGTAACAACCTCTCCAAATGAACTGTAAAACCTCTACTCACTTTTCTTTCTCTCTTTAGCAAAACAATAGCTGATGACCAGATAAATACATTAGTTAATTAGGCCTTATCCTGTAGCTGGAAAAAGAAAATATGGTTTCTTAAAGGTTTTCAAAAATGTGTGTATTTGTTTCTTCAGGCACTTGAACATTCACAGTGACACTTTCTTAAAACTAGATCATGGAACTGGAGACAAATAAAAACAAACATTATGTCACTCTTATTTGCTTTCTGGATTTTCACTCTTTAAAATTAATGTTTTCTACCTTTGCTCCACAACCACAAGATTTACTTTATAAATAAGTACTCCAATGCTTAAATAACACACACTGACCCTTTGATCAATGTCAATTAATAAGGGATTTAAAACTCTTCAGAATTGCTGGTACTTATTTTATTCAGAAAAGTCATAAGTTGACATGACTATTTCACTTCCAGTTCAAGCAGAGAATGGAATATGGTAATGGTGAGGCTTTTTGGTGATTTTGCACTGACTTAAGGGAACTCTAAAAAATTAACTGGTTATAGACTGTCAAAAAATTACTCTCCAGGTTGGTGGGATTTTTTTTGTTTGTTTGTTTGTTTGGCTTTTGTTTGTATGTTGGTTTTTTATTGTTTTGTTTGTTTGTTTGATTGTTTTAATAATTACACTTTAAAGTATGTTTCTACAACTTGGTAGTCTTCATTGTGTAATAATAACAGGTTTTATAGGGTTTTTTAATATGTAGTGAAAAATTGCACATTGCACCTTGTGAAACCATGTTTTAAGTATGGGAAGATCAGCAATAAGATTGTCAGCAATAATGATTTTTTTTCCTTATCAATACCAAAACAGAGGCACTAAGAAAATCACAAAAGTCAAGAATGGGATGATACATAAGCAGAAGAAAATTTGTTTTCTATCAGCTTAGAGTATTTTTGTTTTACTTAGCTATTAACATGTTCAAACTATGAAATTCAGTTTAAGAACTAAATATAGAAATATAGCTCACTGTCTCTTAAAGTTGAAATACCACATAATTAGTAAGAAGTCCATTCAAACCCAAATTGTTGGTGATATTAAAATGAACTTATTAGGGCCCAAATAGTGATATGCAACTTCAAAGAATTAAAAAAATCAATAGAGTATTGCCTTGAATTTTTCTTCTTGTATTTCCTTTCTGTTGTGGGGAGTTATGAAAGGCAAAATGCAGTAAAATATTACACAGTTTATGGGAGAGAAAAATAATAAAAGACTTCTTCATGATAGTGGGTGATCAAAGTCTATAAATCACTAAACTTCTAATTTAAGCATTGTTTTCATAATACAAGGCAATAATCCTGCCATTGGATGAAAACAAAAGTGGAAGTGTTTATTGATAGAGGCTTTTGAGCCAAAGGTCTTGAAACTTATTAGCCTGAGTCTTTCTTGATAGCAACCCTGAATTAGAAAGAATAACCCCCTTATCATTATTTTTATAGCAACATTTTAAATGAAAGTCACATTTCATTAAGTATGAGGGGAAAAGTGGAAAAATTATGGGTATTATTGATAAATTTAAAGTGAGTTGTTTAGAACATACATTTAAATAACTCTGACTTTCTTTTCTCTTACTCACACTGTTCATCTTCATCCAGTCTGACCTCAGATTGTTCTATCTTCAACAAGTTGTTGATAACTGTATGTACTTGCATGCCTAGGTTTATCTGGAAAGACCTGGCATTTGTCACTTACATTTGAAAGCTTATAGAGATATCCATAGTCAGCTCATAGTAAATTATACAAAAGAATGAGAAACATCTAGTTATAAATCCATAATGGTACAGTGTCTCAGTACAGTAATTGGATCAGATATTCCATTGTGCTATAACTTGGATAATTGTCTGACATATTGCCCTCATAAGTAGAAATGTGTGATACAGACTTTTAGCTATCGGTCATTAAAAATGAAAATGGTCACTCTTCAGAAAAGGACTAATTCAATAGAAATTAATTTTGAAAGCCTGCAAAAGTCTTCTGGAAACAGTTTTTTTGACTTAAAAGTTCCTTCTAGTTCATACAGTAAATACAGCCATGGCAACCACTGTTACTGATACCAGTTCTTCCATCATAGATATGTAGGGATAGTGCCCTTCGTCCTTTGTGCAGTCAGAACTGGAACTTGTTTTCCATGCACGTTTTTAAGGATATGTCAGGTGATAGTATTGGAGGGGAGATGAGCAGGAAGGGGGCTGTAGCCCTACAATATAAACTGAAATTAGCTCTGTACTGAGTGATGGTATAGGAGAGAAATTAATATTTGTTGTCCCACATGGTTTTTTCACAAATCTTAGACTGAATGCACCCACCATGCATACTGATGATTTTCACACTACGCAATTACAAATCTACTGGTTTGAACCATGAGTGTAACATCTGAGTTGCCAACACTGAAGTATTTCTCTTTCTAAGTCTCTGAAACACTAGACCTAAATGCACAAAAATACTTAAATTTTTCAAACTAAAATCCAAACTGACAGATTAAGAACCTAAATTCAGACGCTATGACCCTCAAAAACGTATCTCTTGGCTTTCTACGATGGAATAATTACATTAGTGAACAAGGAAAGAGCTATGAATGTCATCTATTTGGGCTTCTATAAGGTCTTTGACATGGTCCCCCACAACATCCTTTTCTTTAATCTGCAGAGAGATGTATTTAATATGTGGATGGTTTGCTGGATAAGGAAATGGTTGGACAGTATCATCCAGAGGGTAGTGGCAAGCAAGACTTATTAACATTTCTGTTTATGATACTCATATGCTCACCTCAGATAACACTTCTCATTTATATTTGCTACTGGTCAAATATCAAGATAGCTCCCTGTGCAGCAAGGTGGCTTTCTGGATCTGGTATGTAAACATCTGTCTCTCCCTGTGGGAACAGCTGTATGGATTCCACCACTTATCAAGATTCTTGTAAGTTATGGATTAAAACAGCATACCTAGAACTAAGTCACTTGCTCAAAGTCATGCCAAATTTGTAGCAGAGCAAGAAATCTGACCCATATTGCAGTGCCCAAAATGCTCTATTCATGAACAGTCCATCCTCTTGTCCTTCTACTAAACTTCTTCCCCAAACAAACAGTAAGGTGAAACAAAATTGCACAATGCTCTCAGGCGCATGGTGTCATCACTAGTGGTGATGGTGCACTGGTAGTTTATTTTTGTCAATATAAAAAAGCTCTTGAGTGGTGTGAAATTTTGGCTGCTTGTTAACCCATGATTTTAGGTTCAGGGACTATTGGCAGGAAGCCCAGACACTTTGGACTGCTGCTGGAAGGCCCCATCAAATGCTGTCCTATTTATTTTCTTTGTCTTATAGACAGTTTTGTTACAGAACAGGAAAAACACAATTTACGAGATCTTTGCTACTCAGAGCCTTTTATTTTATTTTCTCTAATATTGAAAGAAGCAGAGAGTGAGGGATTTTATTTGGACTTTGCAGAAGTAAAAAGGGAAATGCTTTGTGCTGAGGATGTGTGGATTGTTGAATTATCAAATTCCAAGCAACTGAAACATCACAAAGGCAAATATTTGGGTTGTTGATTTGCCTCCATTTATATTGGTTTTCTCTAAGTATTTTTATTCCTGTCAGGAAATAGTTTTTTACTAACTGTAATTCAAAGAATAATTTCAGTGTGGAGGCTCTACAGCAGAGATGCTGGACAAGTCCAGTGTTGTGTACAATAGCTTTTGGCAAACTATCAGCTATATTAATATTAATATTAATATTAATGAAAGTCTTGCCTACTGATTAATATCTTGAGGGTTTTACTTTGCAAACTGTAGCTGTTTATGTGAAGAACTCCAAGAAGTAGTTCCATCAACTGTTCTCAGAACCAGGTGAGAATCACAGGAGTGATTCACAGGAGTGAACCTTGCCTACATCTGTATCTTCCCAGAGAGTATTAGTCCACCTTGCATAGATCAATGATACAGCCTTAATCTCTTTTCTAATCTGTTTTCTTCCACAATAAGCTTCAAAGTAGTGAAAGTAATTATATAATACAGAAAAATATTAATTTTATAATTTACCAACTAAACTTTTCAGAAATACTCCATTAAATTTACCTCAATCCTGACGTGAAGTCGATTCACCTGACACTAGGTTTAGGAAAGAGGCATTAGGTTTAAAATGTCTTATACAATCCCTGCATATATAGACAGTCTTAAATGGTCTTTTTTTCTGGTTTCGCTGCCTTAACGAGATGTTTTTCTCTAGGTTTGTGTGCATTCCTCAGTTCTAGATTTTAAAACCCCCCAAAACCACAAACATATTTTAATGCCTGTGGTGAATGTACTTTTGTATACATGTGTGATGGAAAGAATTTAATTTGCACTGGAAAAATACTGTGTTAGGAACTTGTCTGTAATTCCTTGGATCATGCTTTTCACGTGTTATGTTTATGAAATCCTTACAGAATGCATGGCTAAACACTTTCTGCAATCCTTCTTGCATCTTATTTCCATGAGTGAATGTTTGTGTTGTCAGTAAAATATCTATTCATACACTACCGGGATTTCAGATTTTCTGCCCTTTAGTGTGAGATGAGATTTCTCCCCACACAGTATAAACTGTGTTCCCAAGGGTACTTTTGCCTTGAGGATATAAGAAGCTCCTGCCAGGATCTTTCAGTTATAGGTGCAGAGTTGTTTGCACTACATATGTCAAAAGTGGATTAGAGGACAATCTCTCAAAATTTTTATAACTATTAGAGTTTAACTACCATCATGTTTACTCTTAAAAATTATCTCCATGCAGTAACAGAAAGCACATGACTCTATAACAGTAATAAATTTGCATGTTGCTATGAAATAAAAAAACTAATATATTAATGAAAAAATCACAGTCCATTTTAAACAATATCTAAACTGAGAGAAAAGGCTGTGGTTTTCACCATATTGGATTAAGCACAGGATTGCCAGATGGTCAAAGGAGGGGACCGTCCCACTCTGCCACAGTGTGGCCATAACATGAGTCAGTGCAGCCTTGCATGTCACAATATAAGATATAAAGCTCTTACAGAGTGTCCAGAGGCCTACAAAACTGGTGGAGGGCCTTGAGGGGAGGCCATACAAGGAGTGGCTGAGGTCACTTTGTCTGGCCAGCCTGGAGAAGAGGAGCCTGAAGGGAGACTTCATTGCAGTTACAACTTCCCCACAAGGGAAGGAAGGGGCAGACACTGATATCCCTGAGGTGACCACTGAAAGGACCTGAGGGAATGGCCTGAAGGTGTGTCAGGGGAGGTTTGGGCTGGATATCAGGAAAAGGTTCTTCACTCAGAGGGTGGTTGGGCACTGGAACAGCTCCCCAGCAAAGTGGTCGCAGCACCAGCCTGACAGAGTTCAAGATGTGTTTGGACAATGCTCTCAGGCACATGGTGTGACTTTTTGGGTGTTCTGTGCAAGGCCTGGAGTTGGACTCTGATGATCCTTGTAGATCCATAATCTTCACATAGACTGATGGTAACCTGAGCAGTTTGTGACTTGCCAGATCCTCCCTTTTCCACTTTTTAAAGGGGATGTGTTCTTTTCCTTTTTACATTCTTTGGAAACACTCCCATCTTCTGCAATTATTCAAAGCTAATATAATTTCTTGGGCCTCTTTTCCCTTCAAGGCAGTGTGTCCCACTCTACCCTGACAGGCAGATCCTGGAATAAGCCAAGAAGCCTAGGGCTGTGATTCTTGTAGTTTCCTTATTTCTCACAGAATCCTAAACTCCACAAACTCATGGTTGCATTAGGTAAGGATGCACTTAAACTCCACATCCCTGATCAGTTATTCCTTGTTTGTGAGAAACAATCTACACGAATATTTTTCCTAGTTAGACCATAACTTACCTCTATCTTGAAATTGTTGTCAATAAACTCTAGAAAACTCCTAGCTTGTTTGTGCCAGCATTATTACCAGAAGATGTCAGAATAGTTAAAGTTTCCAAAATACCAGGCTCTGTGAGCATGGGGTTTTCTCCGATCGCTTAGAAATGGCCATGTCTTTTTTCTCTTCTTGATTATTCAGTTTGTAGTCAGACTTCACATGTCTTGATCTATTGTCTTATTTCCGCCTGTAAGTTTTTATTTACTCATTGCCCACTTCAAGAAAAACTTCATGCCTCCAGGTTCCTCCTTTTGTATGGAGTGCAAATGCTCCCCTCATCTCAATATCTAGAAGTAGATAGGAAAATTCCTTGTCAAGTTCAGGATGCTGGGGGGAGTGCCAAAATTTTCAAGAGATTTTTAAATAAGTGTCTTTAGCATGCTGATCTCAAGAAACTTCAGTTTTTGTCTGTTTCTCTTGTAAATGTTCTACCACTTCATTTATGTTCCTATTAAGAAAATTAGCCATGCTTGTAATACCAGCCCAAATCACATTCAGCACTGGATTACCTTAATTTTTTTTTTTTAATTATTAGAGTGCCTCTCCAAAAAGTACTTTTTTTTTTAATAGATTCTTATCAACCTATACATTTCAGTACTCTAAATGCTCTATGACTAATAATGCATTTGTCTACTGAAGTGGAAATAATTTATGGCATGTTGTGAAGACATTACTGCAAGTGAAGGATAAAAGTTTGTTCCTGTAATACATGGATAGTTACAGAATCATGGGCTTTTAGCAAAAAATCACACTATTCAGACCAAGACTCTAAGAAACATGATGCTCCTCTATTGCCCCTTCTTGGAGAAGAGAAGGCTGAGGTGTGACCTCATTGCAGTCAACACCTTCCTCCTGTGTTATGGTTGTCTTTACCATCTTTGGCCACAGAATTACTGGAAGCTATTTAAATATAAAAATAAAAAAAACCCCACTGTCAAGAGCAATCTTTAGCATTCAGAATAAACTCATTATCTTCATCTATTTTTGCATTTTTCTACTGGCTCTTACTTTTTTCACAAATAACTTCTCATCATTAGTCATAATATCACCTCTTACTTTTTTCTATGGTTTATGACACATATTGGAGCATCATAAAACAATAAAATAAGTAAAATTTTCCTATTTTAGTATTTACACTACTTTTACTGTGCCTTGTTAGTAAAAGTCTATGAGCAATATTTGTTGGAATTCTTCCATCATGCAAATTTATTAATATCTGTACACATGAAAACATACTCATGTGCAATTACTGCTTTAAATTTCCTTCAGGTTTTCCTGTTGTTTTTTGCAGTTGTGTGTTTGTTTGTTTGTTTTTCTTTTTTATTGTCTTTTAATCCAAGAAATAATATACCACAGCAGACATAGAGTTTCCCATTCTCTCATATTTCTTAGACAGTACTATGAAGGCAACTTGCTAACTTCTCCTTCACAAATGAATGATTAAATAAGGGTAAACATTAAAAATTAAGTAAAAATAAGCCCTGTGGCAACTCTGGAGCCAAAGTTGGCACATCTTTATTCAGACACCTTTGTTAAACACTGCATCTATGCCAGTGTGCTGTAGCTTGCCAATCTGAGAAAAAACGGTGATAGTGCTGAACAACAGCAAGGGCTCGTTGTCTTATTCACTTCTATTCCTCACGTTCCTTTAATAACTGAACTGTTCAGAGATCACAGGCCACTGCAAAACAAGCACACATTAGCAGAAGGGGACATAACCTATGCCCATATAATTCTACTTCAAACAATTTAATAACCTATCCCTGGGACTGCCATTGTAATGCTCAGTCAGAGAATGAAGAGCATCACAATTGGCTCAGAGTCATATCAAAGCAGGCGGATTAATTGGTCCTACTGTCCTGTCTATAGTAGCAATCTTGTGCTTCTCTGGCCTCACTTCCTATGCATGTTGTGAAATATAGATAGTTTAGAGGGACAGTTTTCGGGAAAAAATGTAGCTCTCAGTATATACAGCTAGTGTGAACAGACAACTTCTGCATTTCTTCTGGTAACGTATTAGGATTGGTATGTGTCAATTGAGAATATAGCTGCAATTGTCACCTCAGAACATTGGTTGAAAAAGAATAACCTTTGTGTGCTGTAATATTAGGATATCAGTCTAATAGAAATAGCAGAAGAGTTTACACTAGTAAAATATAACATTGCACTTTAAAGAAAACGTAAATTCATATATGACTGCACCAGGAAGCATACTAGATTTTTTTCTAAAGAGTTCCAGATGGAAAAAGTGTAAAAGAAGGATTCTGGGTTGATAAGGCCATATCTTAAGCCTTAACTGAAATACTTATATCGGGCTTCACTATGGGAAATGGCAATTTCTAAAACTGGATTTAACTTTATGGTCCTAAGGGTATCTTTTAAAGTGTCAAGTGTAAAGTGTAGAACAAATTTTTCAAATGAAGTATAAAATTTTATTTTGACTACGTCGTATTCATTCAGAAGTTTCAAGAATCTCAAACGTGATGGTATGGACTTAATATATGAAGCATCACTTAATATTGTCTCTGTGTCAAAATACCAGAAGAAAAAAAGTACTTTATAATTAAATTTTTTTTTTTATTTTTTAAAATCATCCTTTTAGAAGAACATAGTAAACTGCAGACTTTGATCTCTATAACATGACAATTAATCAGAGAAGAAAATATGTTAGGAGTCTCAGGTAAAGTATATATTAAGGAAGCATGAGTGTGCCCTTTTTAGAAAGAAAGGTGATTGCTATTACTCAAGAAGTTTATTAATTATTTAATTCAGTGTAAAAGAGACATACAGGAAGTGTAATTTTTAGGTACAACGGAGTATTCTGCTTAGGCTTCAGCTGCTGTTTCCAGGATCTTCACAAATCCTGTCTCATGACTGCTAGCCCTATACAGTTGTCTGAGGTCCCCCTGCCTGTCGAGGACATCTCTCATGGCCTTGGCTGCATTTATTTGGGTGCATCCAGCCTTTACTGCACAGAAGAACTTCAAGTAAAAGGAGACAGACATTCAATATAAGGCGAAGAAGGCAGGGTAGCACAATCTATTCCCTTAAAACATTCTTTTGACTTATTGACACAATACACCACCCACATAATTTTTAAACTGAGCAATCTGGTGCAATTTAAGAGGCATTTTTGAGGATTGATTAGTGTCATTGTACCTGCCTGTATCTCCAGAATTGTTATGATGACACAAAGTAAAGCAAGGATGATTTACAAGAAAAGGAGCATGAAACCTTAGTCACAAATCCTGTGCATGTTATTTGGTCCACCTGAAGGCTAAGAAAATAAGTCTATGAACATTATTTTTGCAGATATGGGGACTGATAATCAGATAGTTGATTGAAAATCATCGTCTTTTGAAAGCTGTATTCATTCTAACTTTAAAAATAGGGACATTAAAAATACCATTTACACCATATTTTAGAAACAAAATTGAAAACATACATTCTTATGACAAAAAAGAGGAGGATATTTATGGACTCACAGCCGTTTAAATATTACACTATGTCACATCTCAGAAGTGTAAGACACACCACTGAATCATTTCACTACAGCACTGCTCCAATGAGCTTTCAGACAGATCTCCTTATCTTAACACCACTATATTTCCTTTATGTAAATTGGTGAAACCAACTGCTATTAAATAACATTAAAATCCAGCTATTTTTCTCAGAGAAACACTTAAGAGTTACTGATTGGCTATTCTAGAATCTGTCAGGCTTTGAGCATGTATGCCCATGTATTAGTGACAGCCATTAACTATACTTGCCCTTTTTACTTGGTCAGAGATAAGAAAATTAAACCCAGGGGAGACCAAGGACTTTATTCTCCAGTTGTATATGTCATATAGTAGTTTTCAACTCTGCAAGGTTAAAGGGGTTTCTGATAGTGTTTTAAATTAATTTTGCATTATTTTGCTTTTCTTTATATGGATACAAAAGAGAGACAACTCTCCACGTCCTTGTGTTTTTCCTCTCCCTTCTGCTGTTCTATTTTCATTTTCCTATTTTTTTAGTAATGTTAAAAGGACCTTGTGAAAATTTTGATTTTTTTCTTACCATGGCAAGTCTGATGGAATGAAAGCAACCCCATATGCAAAATAATGGAACAGTCTGGGAGCTAGTTTCTTCAGGTATGGACTCTCTGACCTCGGGAGCCTGACAGATATCGCTGCAGCATTATTAGCAGTCACTCAGGCCTTCAGGTGGAATTAAGGAGGCAGGGATGGTCACGCATTTCAATCTGTGTAGTTAACCTACTTAGATTAGAATCTATTATTTATGGTGATTATCAGCCACAGCAGCTCTTGTAAATGGCAGTAGGTCAGTGCTTTGATAATAATTAAGGTATTCATTATAGGATAAAAACAGAGGTCAGCTTCACTTCTGTCTTTTGAAACAGAATTGAACATAAGGAATTAGAAGACTGAAGAAATTATTGCCAGAAAGAACCAACGTATTTTTTTTTTCATCTTCTTTATTCTGAAGCTGTGTTTTCACAGCTTTCTATATTCATGGTAGCAGTAAAACTAAAAGGTCCCTAATGCCTTCTTTTAAGGAGTTCATTAGAAAGCCGTTAGTGAAGCTGTGTGTATTTTTATTACTACTGCACTCTGGAATGAGACACATAATACCTACAGGAGTCTGAAAAATGGGAGGAAATAATGCATGCAGAGCATATAAACTTTGTACAGTTTTCTGTCTTTTTTATTGCTCTCCATGATAAAACCTTTTGTTGCTTGAGCATATACACTACTTTATTTTTTAATAATGCAACTTAAATGTCATAGATATCTTATGAAGCTTATGTTTATAAAATTTATTAGACAGTGATATGCTAAATAACTCTTAGGGGATTTGGATATTGCTGAACATTGGAAAAACCATAGGAAGGAATAGCAAATTTCCTGCCATTTACCTACTGCACTAAATCAGCCTGAAGATATACCATATTTAGCAACTAAAAAGGAGAAGAGTAAATATTTGCTTTTTACTGCATAAAATGTCTGAGTCACAAGCTTTTTTAATGTTGTTAAAAAATTGTCAGGTTTTAATGGAATTAATTTTAGCCAGTGCCAGTGTCCACTTATCATAAGATCTAGCCATCAAAAGATATTCCAGCATATACACCAGAGAAGTATCAAAACCTACCTTTCCAGTAAAAGCACGTCCCGTATATCTTAATGGTATGAACAAATAAGAAAAGTTAGACAAACTTGTATCATGTACTTAACATTTCATTCTTTCTTTATTCTCTGATATAAGAACTGTACTGGTTTGAGACCCAAATGTTTTAATTTGGACAAAATTGTGAGTGTGCGAGTCACAGATCAGTTTACCCCATATGCAAATATTATTTAAGTCTCCCCACCAGCACCAACATCCCTCCTAGATTTCTAGTGGTATGGAACTGTGGAAAATACATGCTAAATACTTGCATTTCTTCACAAATATACAGCTATGGAATGAGAACTGAGTAGAGAAGAATCTCTGCAAGATTGCCTTGCACATAAGTCTGGGAAGATGAAACTGGTACTGGTCATGTTTCTCTGCCAGAATCAAATTATTGAAATTTTGAAAAAGTGTTCCTTGCATGGGATGTAAGATGGTCTCATCCATCTGTGTTTTGTATCAATGTCCTTTAAAGATTGGAAGTAGGCTTTTTTTTACTACCTTGGTATGACACATATTCCATGTAAAGGCAGAAAATTACTGATTGTATAATCACCTATTAAAAAAAAAAAGACAAAAAGAAGTAATTCAGGAAATATCTTCAAAATTAATCCAAATATATCTTATTTTTATTTGTTTTCCAAAATTTCAAAAATAATTTTGGATAAAATTCCTGCCTTAACCCCATGGTAAAACTTATAAAATATGAAAACTCAATGTATTTTGTGGCAGATGACTTTAGGACTGTGCTACAATTTAAAGGAAGGGAAAAGGAAAAGAAATAACCTGGTAGATTTCTTAAACTGAAAATGTAGACAGAAAATGTAGATAGAAAACATAGAGGAAGGGAGGATAAAAATACCATCCTCAAAACATTTGAATAAGCCCTAAAATTTTTTTATACAGGTTAGAGTTTTCAATAGAGTTTGTAATATTTATCAAGTTGATATTGTGGTTATGTTTTCCATCAAACGCTATGTGACTTCTAAATGAATTCTTTTACAGATTCTGATTTGTCATTAACAGAAAATGCTGATGCACTGTCCATGAAGCATCATACACTGAAAATTACTAAAATAAATATGTTGACACAATAAAGGAGGATAGACAAACATTAATGATATCCTTAAGTTTAAATGCTGTTCCCAGGAAACTGTGCATAGTCTTAAGTCATCTTACACTTTAAATGGAGTTGCTGTCATTATTTTTCCAAAGAAATAATATTGGAGAAAGGCAAACTCAAAAAGCAACCTATCACTAACACTCCTAGTTAATATCATCATGGGTAGGTTTCCTTGTGCTTTCTCTTTTCAGAATTTAAAAAGATTCTTATTTGAGTCATTAATCAGACAACATTTGATTTCAATCTTCCTCTTGTTCATAGTCAGATTAAAAAATTGGTTATTTGTAACTGAAAACTATTCTATAGAACATCTAACACCTTACATGTAATAAACGGGATGGGAATGGTCTACTTTATTTCTTTCCCAAAACTTTCTATGGCACTACATTCTTTCCATTTTACTTCTCTAAGCCTTCTCTTTGCCAGTCTATAGAGCTACATCTGTCTCAGCTTCTCCATGTAGCTCAGATCCTCCAGCCTCTTGATCACTTTCATGGCCTTTCTGCTCTCATTCCAGTCTGTCCCTGTCTCTCTTGTATGTGTGAGTCCATCCCTGGACACAGCGCCTCAGATACGTCTCACAAGCACTGAGTCAAGGAGAAGAATCACCTCCCTTGACACTAATGCTTTGCCTAACAGAGCTCAGCAGGCTGGGGGTCTCTTTTGTTATTACGTTTGACCTATTGGATCTCTTTCCACAATGTCTTCAGTGTTTCACACAGGCACCCTCACATTCGGTTGCTTCTCTTCCCTGTATCCCCTTTTTCCTCTGCTGCCTTTCTGCTTCAGCACTTGGCCTGCTTTTGTATTTCTATGGAACCCCCTGTGCAAAGGAAAATGGACAAAGTATATTTTTCTGTTGATTTTGGCTCAAGCATTGTATTTAATAACCACACAGTGTTACCTCATCAGTCTTCTCTTCCCTCTGCTCTGCCTGGTCTGGAACCTGGAAAAAGGCCCACGTGGAGCAGTATAAGGCAACCCAATGCCTATAGAAGAGGAGTTCTATGTCAAGCACAGCCTGCTTCTTATCCAAGTTTAAGGACATAGGAGTCATTACACTTTTACATTTATGCCAAAATGAATCAGTCAATTAGTCACATTTTGTTTAGAGTGAAATTCGAGTAAATCTTCACTGAAGTCACCAGAATAATGTTGTGTTGCAACTATCAGTATGCAATGTTCATGAGTCATGTTACAAGTGTTATGAAATAAGCTAAAAATTGTGATTTTAAAAATAGTACATGTAGAGATTTATTTAGTTTTGTTATTTTTTTGTTTTCTGCACTACTCCTAAACCTTCATTTTCATGTTTTCTTAAATTTACCTCTGAGGACTAAACCTAGACTATTTTTATTTTGAAATTACAGGCTCCATTGTATTCAAGTAGCTGCAGCATCCAGTGTTTCAAAAGGACTCTGACTATCATGAGGTTTGGCAATTGAGCCACAAGAGTTTATTCCTATGAATACTCTGACAGGCTGAAAGCAAAGCATAAAACCAGTACTTATTAAATCTCTAGTAGCCCATATTTCTTTCTCTATATTGTTTTACTGAACATATATTTTGCTGTCCTTAACTTTGACCATGTTACTATAAGAGTAGAATACTGGCATGCATTTTTATATCAACCCCAAAGTGGACCCAGCATCAAATAAAAGGAATCAAAATCTATTTTTGTTAACCATCCAGGCTAGCAGCAGTGAAACACTTTAGAAATGCTCAGAAATGCCTGTTCCTTCATTTGATCCTCCTTATGACAGGAACTCCATATGAAAATTTGAATCTTTTGTGTATATGCCTAATTTTGTAAAAGGAGTGATTTATCAATGTCCCGACTGCATCACTGTTCCACAGAGTTACTTGCCACCTAAAGGTCATCTACTTCACTGAGAGGTAGATACCCAAATGTTTTTTTTTTTAAAATGGTTCTACATTTTCTCCCACTATGTTTGTTCTTCCACTGGTGAAGTAAAAACCATCTATATTTTTAAAATTTTTAATATAGCTCTTATTGAAAACATCGTAGCACTGCCTTGTAACTAATAACAATGACCCTAGAGGTTTCAAGGTATTTAACCTCAGATGCCTGGAAAAAGTTAAGAAGATTTAATGGTATAAAATCACTATTCTGTTTGGGTTTTTTAACCACTACAGACTCTGATCATGTTATCCTGCTTCCTAAGATTTGCATTGAGCACTGAAAAAGGTGAATAAAGCAACAGTCTTACACAAACAAAATAGAAGGAGAAGGATCTTTTGTCACTTAGCAAATTGAACACCAAAATGTGGTCACTGGGTCAAAGTCAGCTCTTGAGAAAAATCAATACCATTTACTTCCCAGGGTTTTCTCTTCTTTATCAGGCCCTAGTCTCCAATGGCAGCCAAAATCCAAGTCTGTGCTGGCTCTTCACTATGAGGAATACCCAGATACAAAAGAAAGTGTTGACATTTCTTCTGTTTAACTTGACAAATCATCACTCAAACTGTGTCATCAAATAATGAAAATCAGAGAATGACAAGAGAAAACTATAGACAGTGCATGATCTCACCTATACAATTAAGAGGGAGAACAGTCTCTTGTCCCTTCTTTTTTTTTTCCCCCTCTACAGCAAATTATCTAAGAAATTATCCTGTAGAAGTTTTATTTAGACTTTGGTGTTTGTAACGACTTATATTGTCTTTTCACATCTTGCCAATCAAGAACTGCTGGGAAAAACCTAAATCAGCAAATTCAGGAAAACATAAAGTTCAAGATAAAATAAAAAAATATTCAATGTTGTCATTTGAAAGTGTTCTGAGGAATCTATATACTGTAGATTCTCCTTGTAGTAACTTATATCTAATGCATGCAAGATTTTCAAAATTATTCTAAAGATACCTTGAGCTAGACAATGGGAATGACTATTTTTCTATGCAGAAAGATAAAGGAAATATCTTCTGAGTAGGTTGCTTGAATATTGAGGCTGTACACGCATAATAAAAAGGATTCTAATATATATTTTTTCTCTCAACCCGCCCCGCACTGAGGAGGAAACAGAAAGGGTAAGGGGAGAAGATCAACAGAACCAACAATCCCATCTCTAACACATTAGTCATCAGCTCTGAAATGGTTCATGAGAACTGATAATTTGAAGAGGTTTGAAGTACCAGGAGCATATGACAAGAAATGGCATGAGCCAGATGCTGTCTCCTGACCAATACTGTCTGATGTGCCATTTGGCCTGTGAGAATTGTTGCAATAATATACTCACAACACAATGTGTTTTTTACTCAGTCAGGTTCCACATTCTCTCTTTCCCAAAGTTATACTATTTAGCAACCATATTAGAATTCCATTATTATTAAATTTCTCTAGAACTAGTTTAAGAATCTAAAGTACCAGAAAAATATAATGTATAACTGATTTGAACTAAAGGACATCACTCTACAGGGTTTTTAATTTTCAAAGTCTCCAGCCTAATTAGAGGCTGCTGTGATGTCACAGAACAGCCTGTATTGCCCATTGCAGGCAGCTTGTGCACTTCTATAAAAATAGGGCATTTCTTCAAGATCCTCTATGTTCTAGTGGGTAGAGAAAATGCAATAGTGTATATATAATATGCTTATTAAAAAATATATATATCTCTCGGGAAATCTAAAAAGGAGAGTATGTTTTCAAAGTTTACTAATTAACTATGTCAGATCTTCACAGACATTATAAAAATGTAAAACCAGAAAAGAAATCTATGGACTTTAGCTTGGAGTTGTACCTGCTTTTATTTTTTTTCTTATTTCCTTGGTGACTGACATATTAAAAGAACTTGGTTCTATTTCTTTCTGTTACATTCACAATTACCATTATTCATAGAGTGGAAAGCAAGACTGTTGTAGGTGTAGTGCTTGTGATCAAAAGCTGTGTTCATATTGATTCCCAGTACTCTTAACTATGCAGATCACTTTTGGTCGGGAAACTGAAGAGGCTGAACGAGGAAGGGGTTATGGAGACACATTCCAGGTGGTGTCACTAAAAGAGTCACTTCTTCTTGGACTCATCTACAGAAAGGCACAAGCCTCAGGGCTGCCTGTGAAAAAGCAAAAACAAACCCTTCAGTCTTTAGAAATTAATTTTCATTAGAAAGAACAATAGGGGGGAAAAAAAAGGAAATAAAAATAAATCAATCAAAAGGAATTTCAAAATAATGTTTAAATAACTCCAATATAAAATGCAACTAATGTGAATTGCAAAGAAGACCTCACAAACTTGTGATTGTAATTTGGGGAGGGAAGTGAGAAAGGCATGACATTAATGCCTATATTTTTTAGTTATTCCATTTATAATACTGAATTGTGAGATAAAAGGCCAATATGTACATGAGAATAGTATCACGCAGTGAGAATGCATGAAGAAGAGGCAAGTATACTTTTCCTTTAGAAAAAGCATAAAGATAGTAATATATTTTTGTACAAAAGGATGAAATTTGACAGTAGGAACCTGGTTAAATTGGTGCAGGTTTTCCACATACACAGACAAGTTACAGGACGGGAGTCTTCTCTGGATTTAAAACACTCCGCTGACGAAAGAATAAATCCTTGAATTTGGACACCCCTTACTGATACTCTAACAATATTGTTATAGATAAATGTTAAGTAAAATTCAACTACAGCAGCAACTGAAATGAAACTTAATAAAATAATTTTGTCCAAGAGTAAAACCATAAATCAGAAGGTCAAGAATAGATGCTAAGATGTTTAGCTGGTGCATGAAAGAATAGATTTATCTCTTACTGAGCATCTGCAACTGCTTGTATCTTTATACAAAGGGTATTTTGATTATATAAGCAGTTCTTTTTCTCAGAGAGTCTGCTGTAAAGTTGTCTCTTCAGCTGCTAAGACAAAAATGTCACTTTCAAAATGTGGCAGATTTTACTCATGTCTGCGTAAAAGCAGTTGAAATTAGATTTTTCTTATAGAAAAAAAAAGAAGAAAATTTTGCTTCAGGACTTGGTTAAATTTTCACCAATCCATAGAGATGTTTATGCTATGTCATATTATGTTACAGGACAAGACTTATTTTTTCATCAGTAAGAGTCATTTGAGTAAGAGATTCATTTAATTAATTTTAAATGTGTCTGGTGTAGACATATGTGAGGAATTATTCACTTTAGTTCTCTTCGATAGTCAGAGAAAATTACACAAATACAGTCAATGGAGTCTTCTCCAAAAAGGTTTTTTAAATATATTAGAATATATGCCACAATTAAACACAAAACTATGTATTTCTCTATAAAGAGAGTTGAGGACAGCCTTTTCAGTTAGAAAACCTGTTGCCATTTAAAGTTTCATACTGTATTTTTTTTAATAATGCTTGCGACTATCTGAAATAATTGAAAAACTAATTAAAATAGTAATTTTGATGTTCTCATAATATCTGCTCTTATTGTGATATACCCCCTTGTTCAACTAATTAAGTTTTAACTTCTTTTGCTCTAGAGATTTTTTAAATAATCATACCCAGGTTTCATTCACAGCTTTCTATAGTATGATTTGTATGTGTTAATGTTATCTCAGGAGAATAGAATAGGAAGAAGGATGTAATGTTTTGTAATTCTGTTCTGCAGCAAGACTGTACTACAATAGAGCAGATGTGGTGGGAACTGAGACCTGCACTAGAAACACTGTGGGTTTATGAGAGTACATGGGAAGAACTGTTTGACAAACTAGGAGAAGCCTGAAAGAAGGACCTATAGGAAGGGAAGTGGAAGAGTAATAATTATAGAAATTATATTCCAGAAAGCAGAGGACTGAGTGACAAGAGCAAGGTCAAAGGTGGTAAATAATATTTGTGAAGAGACTTGGAGACAGACCAGAAGAATTGGATGTGAATTGCACACATATCAACAGGCAGAAGGTTATTTGAGTATCATAAGTGTTCAATGACAAAAGAATCAATTTACACTCAGAAAACTATGTGTCTTAATTCATATGTACCTTTAGGTTGCTTTTTTGTGAGGCCAAATAAAGTGTTATTGTCAGACAGATGGTTTCATATTTCCATGAAAGACGTTATTTCAGGAGTACTGGCAGGGTAGCATGCTGTTCCTTGTTAAAAGAGACATTTCACCATAATGAGAAACATGCTTTTCTTATAAGGCCTCCGTGGGAAGTTATAACAAGCATTAGCTAATGTTCAATAAAACCAGGGATTGTAAAAGGAAATACCTATGATAGACATGTATCTTGTAGGTCAGCAAATGTGGAGTTGTTGTTGCTTTTAACAGGTCACAAACTGTGTGCTAAGCTAACAGAGCAAGCATTGAGTCCTGTCAGGCTTTGTCAGGACTTCTTTTGGCCTGTCTAGAATTTGTTGCAGCTTGTAACAATATTATCTAATACCCAAAAAACTGTTATATGTGCTGTTTTGGCTTTTCTTTGCTTTGCACAATGGTGTGGTCTAACACTTTTTGTTACATATTTTTTACATATANTAAAACTAATTTACAGAAAAAAAAAGAACAAGGTGTAGAGCAAGTCAATTGACAGAAGAAACTGACTCCAGGCAGATTCTAAATAGAAAGAAAGCACCAACATCAGCACCATACCCCTCCAAGCAAAGATACAGACAACTAAACTTGTAGTTTCTCCCCTGAATTAAGCCCTTGGCCTTACAAGAGTGAGCATAACATCTGAGACATGCATAGAGACTGGAAAGTGTGTGTATGCATCATTTTAATGATATACAATTTGAATCACTTTATTATCATTATAGCTGGTCTAATAACAATTTTTTTTATTAGACTGTTAATACTTTAGTTAGACTAGAAGGAAATTATTGGTTTTATGCATAAATGGTGCTCTTCTTTTCGCCGTAACATTTTTGAGTACAACAAATTGATGGGAATACAATCAGTCCTTTCTGTAAACTGGGTACAGCAAACTGGTTGCAGATATTAATCATAATCCTTGTCAGAAGTTCAACTTTGTAAAACCATAATTGCCATACAGCCAACAGCTATTCATTTGATTTTAAAAAAAAAAAAATCTGATTTTATGTAAACCTCAAGTTTTGATTGATTTTATAACTGTGAATCATTTACTTAATCATCATCTTAAAGCATAGGATCTGTCCAGGAAAACCTAAATACAGACAGATATTTTTTTTTTAAATTTATTTTTGCCAATAAAACTTAGAATATTTCTATAGTAGTTAGAAAACTTACATTCCAATGACACTCAGCAAGGAAATGTTTTACACTAGATGGAAAAATTAGTTTAATGGCAAGAGATGAACAAGGCTTTTGAATTTCTGTGCTTTCCTATTACACTATCCATTTGCAAAATATGTGTAATGGAGTATGATATAGAGGTTTATACAATAAGTGTCAGAGAAAAGGTAGATAGTAAGTAATATTTTGTTGTTTTTTACAATACAGAATCTTGGGACTCTTATATTTCAGGTCTCAGTGAGTAATTAAGTTGTGCTACTCATTTGAATATAACTTTGAATGAAAAATAAAACATTTTACATGAGTTCTAAAAGCAATTAGATTAATTAATAGGGAAAAAATATGTCAAGATCTCTCAAATTCTAAAATATAATTTTTGATTTATTAACATACTTGTTATACACATCAATGTTAGAATATACTGAAGTATATTTTCAAAACAGAATGGTGAAACTATTGTACATTTGCTCCATTCTTCTTCATTTTAGCCTCTGGTGATCTCAGACATAGATTGCAAAATTGTTCTTCCATTTAACTCTCCTTATGATTTATTATAATACAAGGTTTATTTTGAAAATACCAAGGGTTGTTCTTGCATTCCTCAATAAATTGTATTTGTCGCATTTAAATTTGAAATAGCTTAGTTATGCATAATTTATTTGTCATTCAAACTATTGTGCACCATTATTAGTAATATTTATTATTGAAAAGGACCAACGAAATAATCTCAGAAATGATTATTTTATTTATTTATTTTTATTAGACAGGTCTGAGATCTGCATTATTTTGTTTTTAAGGTTAATATTTTTTCATCTGTTTCTGTAAAAAGAAAACTATTAAGTATTACAGTTGTGCTGTATGTGCATTGTCTAGTTTTTGAACCTGCTCACTGATTATAAATTCTGGTAGATTGGAAGAGGTTTGAAATATGTTAAGTTCTTAAAAATTTGATAAAGTTAAGTAACTCTGTTAGCACCTCCAATGAAGAAGGTGCTTTGAAAACTCACTTTATTAGACACTTGAGAATTTACAAGGCAGCAAGAGGTACTCAATTTTTTAAATGCTGGAAAAGCTTTGATCAGAGTTCCTGATTTATTTACCAGAGAACACAAACCAACCAGATAAAAAGCCAGGCTTCATCAGTTCCACTGTTTCCAGAAGGGCTTTTCCTTGCTTCAGCTGACTCTCTCAAACCTTTATTGTTTTTTTACCATTTCCTGCTCTTTCAGGGTACTGATTCAAGTTTTCATGACAATTTTTTGTGTTTTTTGGCCTCCCATTTAAAAACTTCAGCATTTGAAGCCTTGTAAAGCTCTCTTTCCAGTCACTGAAGAAAGAAAAAGAATAATTATCAAGATCAATATTTTCTTCTCCCTTTCTGTAAAAAAAAGCAAAACTATGCAGCAGCAAACTAGATAGTTTTGTTGGGCAGTATATTGGTTCTTACAACTCCAAATATTTTATAATCCTGCTGGGGATTTTCAGTCATCATTTTGCAAAGTGATTTTCTTTATTCTGTTTTTAGTTAAGTGATTTTACCAGTGTAGGGCAAGCATAACTCATACCAACCCACAAGCCTATGTTCATTCAAATTGTTAATATACCTGCTTATATTGGATTATTTTTTGAACAGTAGTCTAGGAGAAACTTTTAATACTTACATGCTATATTTTTGTTTATTTTTGGAAAAAAAAAAAAAAAGTTTCTTCCCCAGTTAGGCAGTGGAACATCTGATGAGGCCAAATACTGTTGTTTACACCTTGAGCAGTCAGTTCCTCTAATGTGATGGGAAAGTCTCAGAACAATCTGTGTGACTTCCAGGGCTGTGAGTCCTAGAGCTTAAGCACCTTCCTCCAACTTGGGATGGAAATCTTTCAATTTAATTAGTTATCCTATGGCTATTTCTCTATAAACTGTCCTCTGCTAAATCCCTCCTGACATCTACAAACAAAACCTCACTGCCTTGGAATGAACCAAAACCGATTCCCTGTGACTGATCTCACCAATAAGCTTGTTGTTAACAAAGGCCTTTAGATCTGACAGCGGGTCTGTGCCATGGGGCCTGAGGGTAAGTGCTGTTCCCAGGTCAGGGTCCTCTGCAGTGCGCAGATGCTTCAACTAGCACTGTCTGTTTAATTAATTTCAGTCTGCTTCACCTATTTAAGCTTTTCACTTGCCTGCTGTTTTCCCTATCAATAAATATAACTAACAGATTATAAAAAGAGAAATTCCGTATAGAGCAGGATGAATCATTTATGCTAACATGATTAATCTCTTTCCATCATTAAACTTGGAAGTTTTGTGTGTAGCACATCAAAAAAATTTGAGTATATTGTATTCCTGATATAGTTGAGGTGTTCATATATAAGCAATACATATGCTGATAAAGTTAAGTTAGAGTGTATCCCTCTTTATTCACACAGCCATGTAAATATAAAATATATTAGGATATACCCACCTATGTACACACAGGTCTTATGACTATATAGTTGAAATTATTCCTACATTCACTTAAGCATGTTACAAAATTCAGCTTGTCAGAATTTGTTCAAATGTGTTTGTATTAGAAATATTTCTGATTTCAGGCAGACCTGGAACTCTGTTTTTTTTAAATGCTACATAAGCAAGTAAGCCTATTAGTGTTAGCATTGTGTTGGTGGAACTATACTAAGCTGTGCCAGCAAAACATTTCCGATCAAATCCCAACCTTATACAAAGGATGTTTTTCTATGCTACTTGAGCTACGATTTCCAAATCCATACTAGTATCAGGACTTTAGCTCTTCAGCATCAATAGTCCTGTCCATATAACAGTCCTATAAGCAAAGCTATGCTTTTATAAGTTGGGACAAACAGGAATATAGCAGCCTGTCACCACTGGAAATGAAAGTCTTGAACTGATCAGCTCTCTGCCCTTGGATGAACTTATCCATCATCTGGGAAAACAGTCTGATCTTAGACCTCTCAAAGAACTGATTATCTCAGAAACTGGTTAGTTTCCTGCCTGGTTGGCTAAACAGCCCAAGGAGACTGGGGAGAGCATTACAGCTGGCACAAGGGAGCAGGAAATCTGTAGGAACACAAGAAGAGGCAGAGGAGGAGAGGCCAAAGCAAGGAGGGACAAGAGAGCAGAGCTGTCCTTTCTCAATGTAGGGGATGATGAGAGGAGCACAGCTGAATGTGGAAGAACAGCTCAGGTGTTTTGAATGATCATAGCCCAGCAAGTGGATACAGGAGATACAGAAGGCTGTTGAAGAGTGACAGTGACCAGAAGACATGGTGACCGTAGAAGCAATATTGGCCGATTTTGAATAAGCCCTTTTCGTATTATCTTTTGTTTGACTTAAAATATGCAAACATATTAATAATAGTTATGGTAGCCCATTAACATTTTTGAGAGGATAATGCTGCTTCCTTTGTTGAACTTACATTCACTAAGTTCTCATCAACAGTCTTATGAATATAATGAAAAAGTGTAAAAAAATGACAATAGGAAAAGTGATAGTGCTACTAAAACATCAAAGCATGGGAAATTATAAGAAAACTACTTTTCATTACTTCCTGACAGTGTTGGAAGATGTGGGAAAGCTATGCAGGTTTCTGTGAACATCTGCTCTCTGTGTTAGAAGAGTGATGTTCATTAAGTATGAAGTGGGACACAGCTCTTGAAAATGACACCCAAGGCTAAAGACAGGAAGAAACTCTAAGTAAATGGGTCTGTGACTAAGGGAGTCTGACAGTCTTTTTTTTCCACTCAAGGCATAAAACTTTCCAGACAGGGACACTTTTTCTAACTCAAAGTTTACTAGTATAATACCCTTTTTTTTCCCCTTTAAAAAAAAAAAAATTTTGGTCTTATAAATGAAGAAAAGCATATGGGGGCAACTGCATGTCCTTATTTTGTCTCTGAATCTCAGAACATTAACTTGTCCTTTCAGTTTTCACCTGTAATATAGAGAAAATTAATATTAAGGTCCAGAGATAAAATCCCATATTTTCTAAATGTTGATAATATCTTTGAGTTAGAAATTACTCCATACCAAAAGTATGACACATCTTAGGTATCTCAATAAACAGAAAAGTATATCTTTAAAATAAGCATTGAAACCTAGCTCTAAACCAGTTTTCCTCCAATGATAGGCAGTTAAAATGACCAAATTTATTTTCCATTTAATAACTTCTATTTAATGTCATTTTGGCAGAAAAATAATCTTTTAATTAACTTTCTTGTTAATATTAACCAGTATTTCTAGCATGCATGGATTGTCCGGTTCTCACCACTTTTCACTGTTTCTCAGCCCAAAGCAGGTGACAAACACTGCAGAAATAGCTACCCATAGCAAGCAAGTTGCTCTCTAGGAGTCATACTTTTTTCAGCTGTCAGCTATATAAGCACCATTTTACTCTAATTTGTCAGAGCAACAGAAGAATCCCAATTATCCAAGTGATTGAAAGAATGTGCAATAAACTACGTTGTTATTTGCATATTCTAAGTAAACCTACTGTCATATTTCCCTGAAATGTTCTTTCAAATTAATAAAACATCATAGTATGACAGGTACATTCATCTACAGTTGATGGGTAGTGATGAGATGACAAGCAGGAGTGAAATAGTTAAAAATGTTGGCATTTAAATTAATCTTCAAAGTTAACTCCTCCAATTAAGATGAGTGGAAGATGTCTAGAAATATTTTAGTGCTATTGTTTCAATTTTTATTGATTGCTATAAAGACAAAATTACATGCACTTACATTATTAAGGCTTTCTTTTTATCTAAATGTAATTAAAATGAATAACCAAGCTTTGAATCTTGGAATACTGCATGAGGAAAAGTTTAAGAACACTTTTTTTCCAGTAATAGCTTCCTGCTGTCCAGTAAAATATTTTGCCATGAAAACCTTCTTCCAAGCTCTCCACCACTTTTGTGTGACTCTTGAAAGGCCTATATTTGAATAAATACCTGCAACATTTCAACTAGGGAAAAATAAGCACAAAGTAGAAGAGATAAAGAATGTTGTTCCAGTTCCTCTCCGTATGAGGCCTCTGCAGTGCAATCTGTAAGTGACTCTCTCAAGATGTCTCAGAAATTCACACAGCTGGTGCGGAATTTGGCAGCTTGCTAGCTGCGTAGTACATATTTCTGGGAATGTCTGGCATTTCTCACTGTCTCCTGAATTGATACATAAGGTCCTGACGTTCAAAGGCCTCTTGTGCCCTGACACTGACTGGTATGAGAGGCAGCTGCTCACCAACAGCGATGGGGAGGTTCCTCAGCCAGTGTCCATCTTGCACAAAGGGAAGCTCAACCTTTGCTTACAGCATGGGTTAAGAAACTGGCAGTTTGGTTCTGGTCTGGTTTTGTTTATTCTAGGGTGTGTGTTAGACTGGTAGGAAGCCAAAAGAATGAAATATATTTTGAATTCTGAATTCTGTATTCATGTGCACTCTAAAGGCAAGCCCTTACTGAATGCAGAAAGTGACAACCAGCATTCACTTCTCTGTTCTCACCAGACACAGATTTAGCTCACTCTGGAGAGGAATCTTGATCCAAATTAACAATTACACAGTCATAGGACTCTAACATGAAACAAGTGTTATTAACAATGTGGCAGTACATACAAATTGCAAGAGCTTTAGTTATCATGGAGATTCGAGTTGCTCCAGAGGCCTGGACGAAGTACAGCTCAAGAGAGAAATAATGCAAATTTGTATAGCTATGCCTGGATGAAAGGCTGAGATGAAGGCCCCATAGAAACAGTAAAATGAGAAACAGCAGTACTTGCACCTATAGCAAGGAATATTTTGTGTAATAAATGTCTATGCATGCAAAGTAAAAAAACTGCCTGAATGGCCATCTTACATCAGAAGCTTAGCAGCTAGGTAGCTGTATCTGGCTGAGCTGAATCCCATCCTAAATTCGTGTGCAGCTGCTCTCCCTCAGCCTTACATCGTTTCAGAAGAGGCTACAGCTGTGGATTTATTTATTTTTTTCTTCAGCATTGGTGGGATCTTGACTACATATGATTTTCCAGCAGGTTTATTGACTACAGCTGAGTCAAGGGGGGCTAGATTGTAATTTCTACTGGTATTCTACCAAAATAAATCTGCTATCTCCTCTTTCCACAACAAACTTGGAGGTATATATCTGATTCATATCACCTTTCTGAATGACTCAGGACTCAGCCTAAAATCACAAGATATTCCTTATGCAGAACCCTTTTCTAAAAATAATTTTACACTTTTCTTACTCCTCCGTTGTCAGTGTTGAGGGATCTTTTTATCTTAATCCTTCTTTGTCTGCACTTTATTTAAAAGGTAGTCTGTAAAGCTTTCAGCATTTCTCCATGCTGAAACTGGAACAAATTTTTCATGTTGGCTGTACTCATTGTTCTCTTTCTCCTAGTAAGAAGAAAATACTGCCTCACAAAAGTAAACTGTTGTATTGTCATCTAGCTCTTTCATCTGGTTGTCTCTGTTTCTCTTATTAAAATAAGACTTTATTTATACTATATTTTATTGTGTTCTCTGTATGACTCTTCAATTTCACAAGGCTTGGAGGATTAAAAATTTTATTGCATTTCTGTTTATTTGTTTGTTTATTTTCTATCTGCTACTCCATTTAGTTAGCATCCTTAAGTTTAAAACAGAATATTATATTTACTTAAATTGCTGTAATAGAATCTTCTAGGCATCATTTTAAAGTCTTTCTGTCAGGTTCCATCAATGATTTAGATATCTTCATTGCAGAAACAATATTTCCTTATCGTTATTTTTCTGGTAGATTTTCTTCCATTGTGTGTGTGGACCCTTTTTTCTCTGCCAACAATTATTAGTTTTAGCAGAAGACTTGGCTCTTTCCTGCAATTTGACATTGTAACAACTTGTTTCCCCCCTTATTTTTCCCTTTAATTGTGCGTATGTAAGACTTAAAAAAAAAAGGGTTAATGTTTTGTTCTTTCCCTTTCAGAATATGCCAGATTGAAGTGCTATGATTATTTATTAATTTTTCTTTTAATCCTTTTAAAACTGTTAAGAGAAGGAGATATGTCCAGTGGTTAAACAGCAGCAGTTATGGGTGAGAAATTGGCAATGCTATGCCTCTCTCTGGCATGGAGTTTCTAAGTAGACACAAGCAGGCTGCATCAGCACTTACATGAATATGGACTAATAGAGTCATACTTGAAAAGTAGATATAGAACGAAAAATAGACCAATTTTGTTCAAGTGAAGTTACCCATTGTATTTATATTTCCACATAACATCATAAAAAGTGTCTGTCCAGACTCATTAATATAAAATGGCATGGAGTTATTTGCAAAAATTTCATTTGCTCTTTCTATGAAATCTACATATTCCCTAAGAGACATTTTTGTGCCAAGGAATATATGAAATAAAGAGATAGGCATATTTTTGACACTGCTAGTTGCTATGCATAGAAGTGAACTTTTTCACCTTATTCCCTTAATTCCTGGAGAATAAAAAAATATTTTAAAAGTGGAAATAAAAAAGTGGTTGCTGCCATGCAGAGCTGATTTCATAAGTGTTTCTGTTGAGGACATTTTCTGGTATCAACCAGAAAAAAATGAAAGCGTTTCAGTATAAGTGTATTATCTTATTTTCATTCTCCTTGTTCTTCTCATAGATATTAAGAGCATAAGGTTCATAGGGATCATTAGATCATCTCACCTGGCACCTGTATTTGCTTGTCAATCCCTGGAATCCTCCCAGCAGCATTATTGACTGAAGTACATCTTGACCAGTTTAGACCATGCCTTATCCAAAGTCAGCTCTTTGTACCTCGTCATAGGACAAAGTTCCTGGACAGACAAGATCTTAAACTCTCAATTTTTGATTCAGTAATTCATGGAATTTTACAACATTGTTTTAAAATGTGGTCACTATATCTATCCCTTGTGCCATATACTTATCACACTGACAAAGGAAGCTCTGCAAAAAAGATTCATTGCACCTGATTTAGATATCCACTCCACAGACATCTGCAACTGAGGTAATCAGGATATCTTTACAGACAACTGAAAAAACAGGCACTTTCAAGGTATGTCTCTTTTAGCCTATTTTGAATGCCTATGTTAGACAAGATGAATTGTATCTCTCTAATAGGCTGCAGAACTTTTTTTGAGTTTGGATGTTTTCTACTCATTGCTTCCCTGTTTATGCACTGCACTTTTATTACCTTTTTTATCCACTACTACTACTGAGGGCTCTTATTGAGTTGCTTAACTAATGTGTCTCCTAAATTCTTACAAAATCATGTATTTCCAATAAATTATTTCTAATAAATTATTTCCATTTCTATGGTTATGGTTAAGTTCCTTGTACCAAAATGCATTCAGTGATGATTCCTCTTTGACTGATATTTTTTGTACTACAGTGGAAGCTGGGAAGCTTAAACTTGTGTTTGGCTAAGTCAAAGCAGCAGAAAAGGTTATTTTAACAGAGATCTGCTACTTTTGTCCCATGAAGTACCTAGATTCTCACAAACAAGGTAAGACATCTTGTTTACACCATAATATTTTTTAAATAAAATAACCATTTAAAACAACAACCTCAAATACATACCAGCTAATTTTTGGAAACTTCAGACTAAGAAGCTTTTAGAAATATTCCTGATTTTTTAGGTTTTCAGCAGAAAAAGTCTAGACACATTCTTCTATAGCAAGAATTGTATTTTTCAAAAGAATTTGGTATGTACATCCAGGCACAAAATGGCATAAGAAGTTATAATTTGTCACTTTAACACCATCTGTAGTGCTTCAGTAAAATTATTAAAAAGAATAAAATTATAAAAATAAAATTAATCAAAATTATAAGATTTGACAAAAAGAATTTTACAGCATTCAACAGAGAAGTGATAAAAGTACTCTAATTTTTGGGAGATCATTCAAGATCTCATACTAATGTTTGTAAAAGCAAGTGAATAACCCTTAGAAGGCAACATAGATAAAACCATTGAACAGATAAAACCACTGGTTAACGGACAGAAAGTTATTGATTCTAGGTTAGTAATTTTCCAAAATGAAGGAAGGCAACCTGTGCAGTAGGTGAGCCATCTCTGCTGGGAAAAATGATGCACATTCACAAGTCATCTACAAGAATGAAATTTAAATATTTTTTAATTGTTTTAGTTTATGCAAGCAGTGTAAATAAGAGGACTGTCTGTGAGAACTGCAGGCAAATTTTGTATCTGAGCTTGACCAATTGCAATCCACTGTAATTGAACATAAATTGCAAGTCATGAAAAAATGACCTTAACCTGATCTATAACAATGTCTTGAACCTGCAGTAGACAATTTTAAGACAATGCCAGATCAGTCCTATATGAAGACCAAAAAGCAAGTAGCAAGATACTGCCACGGGAATAAAGAATTTCTTTTATACCTCCATACATCCATAGTGCTCCCATTGGAGGACTGACTAAATAAACAACGACTCCAAGCTGGAAAATGGAAGATCATTCATCTGTCTGAGGAGCTGTAAGTGACATTAAGAGGTGTAATAAATAAAGATCCGTTTTTTCCCCCCTCTCCCCTTAAAAGAGTGGGAGCTAAATGGGAGCAAAAACAGGTTTTTGAAAGCAAAGAGAAAAACAGTTAATCTCAAACTACATTGTGAAGATGAAAAACTCGCCAAAGAAGAAAGTCGTGGCTACTGAATGCTTGCCTGCCTTCAAGAACAGGCTGAACAAGCCCATGAAATAGAAATAAGTCACATGCTTTACAGTGACATTGCCTTATATTATCAATAAATTATTGAGCCACCAATTATCAGGAAAAAAAAATAGTCAGAAAAATGCTACTGTATGTTGTGCCTCCTCTAATATTTTCTTCTAAGCCTCCATGTACAGGCACAATCAGGTGCTGTGTTTGATGGAACTTGTTCTGATCCTGCAGTCTCCAGAAAACCAATATAAAACTTCAGAATTCTATACACAAGACGCTTTAAAACATACAGAATTTTATAATATGATTGTATCATTGCATTTTTAATGAATGGTTTTGAAAAACTGTGAAAGATTAAATAGAAATAACTTCAAGTATTTTAAGTTGTGAAGAGAATGATGATGATATATGGTGCAGTGTTTGTCACTGAGATCATGTGCTGCTTCTGCATGCCTAATATGATAGTAAAAGTATGCATATTAGGTGATGAGGATGGGTGAATCAGCCTATGGAAATGGAGCAGCACAATTGTATATGAATGCAGATTTGGGACAAGAATTGTTTGAGAACAAGCACAGATAATGTATCACTCTTCTCCTATGTGAATCTCTTATGGGTTATGATTATTTTACTAAAATTGTGTAGTCAGGCGACCTGACTGGACAATCCAACATGTCTGAATTCTGAAATTGATGCCCAAAGACTGTTTGATGTGTCATAATGACTACGTGTTGGCATTCTGTTCCAAATATTATGAAAGGAAACCATTGCTTCATCCTCTGCTATAAGCTCTTCATACCTGCTACTTTTCTGTCTAATGTATCATTTTTACAGTTACTTATTTGTGGCAGCTCTAAATATTCTGGATGTAATTAAACACCTTAAGAATGTCTTTGTTCAGGAAGAAAACCTTATTATTATTGTAAACCTTATTAAAATATGCCCAAATAAATGTATCATTATGATTATAAAGATAGAAAGAGTTTAAAGTCATACGTGGTGTGGGGAAATCAGATAACAATCTTTCACTAACATTCAATGAGAACTGTGTGCTTAAAGCTGGTTCACATTACCTCACCAAGCCTATATTAAGGCTAGTCATGAGGAAATATTTTCTGATGATACAGACAGTGAAACACTGCAAAAGACTGCAGGACAGCTGGAGCAGACTGCTGGCCTTTATTGTTGGAAGTTGCACAAACATCTGTCTCCATGACCTAAGATGATCCTGTATTGAGACATAAGGATAAATTAAACAAACTACAATCTCTCTTCCAACCCTATAAATCTGCAATTTTATTCATTGAAATATATTTTTATAACTCAAACTTTTTAAGCTGAGGGCTGAGGAAGAAACTTATATGGAAGAAAGTAAAGATAACACATTGCAAAGCTTATAAACAAGAATTATTTTACAGAAAAAATATAGGAGAAAAGAAGATGGATGTTGAAATTTGTTGAAATAGTTCAAAATGTTAGTGATCAGTAGGATTATTTTAGATTTTGATACAATAGTAGAGTGTTACCTAGCTACTTGCTATATCACTTTATATCAGTGAAAAATATGGGGTGGTACCTCTTCAGATATTCATTTCTCCCAAATGAATTAGTGAATGATCCAATTAAATGAATCTGAATAAAATACCAGAAAGTGTTTTACCTTGAACTGAAGACATTGAGAGAAATATTTATATCACAACTATATTGTTAAAGTAAAAATCTGTACGTAGACTTTTGTTGAGAATAAGGACTCCAGTGAATAAAAATGGCATTATTGTATTGAATTTAATGATGTCTTCATTACAAGTTTCTACTGAGAAAATTCCACCTGCTGAATATTTCCTGCTGTATTATATTTGGTGAAAGCTGTGATAATCAAAGACATTTGTATCACATCTTTCTTCACTAGATGAGATGGATGCTTACCGAAGCATTTTTGATTTTTATCTTTCATTTCTGAAATACATAAGAGCAGCTATATATACATGAGTGCTAAATTAATTCCATAATGATATGGAATACATGAGTGCTAAATTAATAACCTGGACAATGGCAACAATAATAATTGCTATGTGACACTGTGTACTATCACTATTGTGGCAGCTGTATGACCATCACCTCACTGGGTGCCTTGTGGCATCCACATTAACCACACAAGCTCTGGGGAACTGAACCTGGCTCCCTGCTGATCATCACATCAACGAAGAAAGAAATCTAATGAAACCGGATGAGTGCAGGGGTGATGGAATCAGAGTTGGCTTAAACATGTAACAGTCCAACACCCCACACCATTTTTGCTATCTGAAAGACTGTTATGATGGAGCTCAATTTCATGGACTAAATGAGCTAAATGGACTTCTACAGGGATAGTCCATAGACTAAGGAAATTATTTTAGTGTGTATCAAAAGACAGAAAATGCTGTGGGTATTGGGAAGTGTGGGATCTGACATGGCATAAATGATATGGAATAAGTGATGGATACTGTCCTTTTTTCATTTGGGACAGTTAATTCTCTTAGTAGCTGGTAAAATGCTGTGTTTGAGATTCAGTATGAGAATAATGTTGGTAACATGCTAAATGTTTTGGCTGATGCTGAGTCATGCTGACCCTAAACCAAGGGCTTTTCAGTGTCTCATGTTCTGTCAGCAACCAGGTGCACAAGATGCTGAGTGGGAGAATGGCCAGGACAGCTGACCCAAACTGGCCAAAGGGATATTCCACACCACAGACTACCATGCCCAGTATACAAACTGGTCATGGAGTTTGCTAGGAGGGACTGATCCTTGCTGGGAGATTGGCTGGGCATCAGTCAGAAAAGGGTGAGCAGATGAGCAAATTATTGTTCATAATTTGTTTCTTCAATTTTATTCCTCTCTCCCTTTCCTTTTCTATTACAATTATTATTAGTACTAGTATTTTTATATTTTACACCTTGTTTCAATTATTTAACTCTTCTTGCCTTTACTCATGCTTTTTGCTTTTTTTTTGTCTTATTCTCCTCCCCATTCCACCAGGGCCAGGGTCAGGGGGAGTGAGTGAGCAGCCAAGTGATAATTAATTGCTGGCTGGGATTAAACCGTGACACCTGGATGATTCATAATTGATGTCCTTTCCCCTTCTAAATTTAAGGAGGATGAACAGAGATTCAACAAAGCAGGTAGTCAAAAAGGCCAAAAAACATTGTAAATTAGACTATCAATCTAAAAAGTAAATCTATGTGATTCATGGTGTAAAAATCAGTATAAAACACTCGATGACGGTGTTTCAATGATATCCACTTCAAAAACATTTTCAAGAATGCTGAAGAATGTTTACTGAGGTTGAAAAAACTTTTTTGTAGCTCCTTAGATATGTTTCCACATGGAAAATATGAACACATGAAAATTGATAGAGTGTATACATTTAGGGGTAATAATGGGATCTATTAATAGTGAATTTTTGTCAAATATTCTTTAAAAATAAAGTACACACATCCATCACAAGCAGGCAAGAAATAAAGAAAGAAATGAGAAAGAGAAAAGAAAGGGAAGAAAATACAGGGAAAGAGGGAAAACAGATAACAAGATAAAATAAAAACTTTTAAAATCACAAGTATTTGTGAAGTACTGATTGGAATCTGTGAGCACTAGTTTCTGAAAAGTATGGTCACTTCAGGGCATCTCTACTTGAGGATCACATAGTTAGTTTAGAGCAAAGTATTGTGATTTCCTATGTGCAGATGAGTTCTGACTCTTTTGCATTCCCTCCATTCTGCTTCTGAGGTGAAAACAGCTTAGCAGGAATTGGTGAGCAGAACACCTTCAGACTGCCTAAAGCCTTGATAGCATCACCATCTAAGACAATAGTTTCTTCTGGTTCAAAACTGGAACTGATATGAAGCAGTTTGTTAAAATTATTACTCTGAATTTTAAAGGTTGACCTTGCCAAGCTACATTTCCAGTGAAGTATTAGTCTCTTATAGAATCTATAATATTAGGTAAGTTTATATTAGAATAAGATACATAAAATATTCAACAGAAAATATTTTATATATGTCTTTGTTTGTGTGTGTGTCTATTTACAAATTTATTTATAGACATTAAACACAATATTTAATGTGATCATTAAATATAAAAAATAATGTTAGAATATGTAACTAAGATAACCAAGTACCATTGAATGACTTAATCCCCTAGTTGCTTCAGCCAATTTAAGTCAAAATATGTGCCAAATTGGAAGCATTTATCAGATTTATGGGTTTTAAAAAATAATAGTTTAGAAAGGCACTAACAGGTTAAAAAAAATTGACATACGGTTTTGAGAGTTTGAAACTCCATGACAACTTCAACATTCAGAAACTTTTGGAACTGTGTTTTCAATACCTTGAAAAACACCCAGCAATGGTAAAAGTTTCTACTGTTTTTATTCCTTTAATACTGAAACCGCATTTACATTTCATATTAACTTTCATCAACCACATTAAAAACAGAATCAATATTGAAGTATAATGATGATAGAATACATGAGGTTGCTTTGTACAGTTTCATTATTTCAACACTTACTGTTACTTTAAAAGAAATTGCATTTGAAATTACAAAAAGTCTGTTCTTCACAGAATTCTAGACTTAACTCTATTTCCTCTATTCCTAAAAGCCATTACAGTAAAGACTATTTTATATCTTTTACTTCCCAAAGTTTCTTGATAGATCATAGACTGGATTTCCTTTGTTAGCCAATTATACATTCCAAAATACAAACACTTTTGTGAGAAGTGCTCCTGTTGGTTACTCCTTGCAGTTCTTCAGACCCCTGGGGGACAGGCTGCCATGTCTCCAATAATTATATGTAATTTTATAAAAAGTGACTAACTGCTTGGCTTCCTGTATTCTTTTCTTTTATGCAATATAAATAACCTAAGTCATGTCATGTAAAACACCTACAAGTGGAGAAAAGCAATTCGAGGTAATGTGAGACTTTTAAAATTAATTGTCTGCAGCAGGCCTAATCAGAAGGTTCTGATAAAAGGAATTGTTTTTTCCATTTATTCTGAGTAGTGTTAATAGTGTAGCTGATGCATTAATGAGGAAATGTCCTAGAAACTAGTTAATTCTTGTATTACCATATCCAGCAATGATGGAATTAGTGTCCTGAGCTCTGTAAGTCTACCAAGCTGCAGACATCTCCAGAAGAATCAAAACCAATATAAATCACATCTGAAACTTTCAAGAAAGCCAAGGACGAGATGCTCTGATGACTCTTTTAAAGCTTGGAACTGAGAAATTCTTGGCTTAAAATGCTGACTTTTAGCCAAGTACTGCACAGTAAGTTTACTTTTTGGCATGCTATAATCAACTCAGAAAAAGTACAAGGTGAACACAGAGAAAAGGTTGAGGTAAAACAAGGGCAGGAAAAATAAACAGTTGCAACTGAGAAAAAAATCTGTAGAGTTCAAGATGTAGTGGACATTTTATTCTTAGATAAAGACACTTAATGTTAGAAAAGCCTTTCTTTTATCAAATTTACAGATTGTACTGTGTGACAGACTTCAGTTCTATGCTTTGCAGCTGTGTGAATAGACACAGTACTCAGCATCTGATTTAAACTGATGTTGATTTTCAGCACTATATTTCAATAAGTTTCGATTCTTTGATACCACATAGTCAGTGGACATCAGAAGTGCTAATATGTTTAGTCTAGAAACAAGCACATAAAAAACACCTGATTTCTGAAAAGTCAGAATAGATCAAGCAACAAAATCTGGAACAGAACTGAGACAGTGACTAACTGTTTGCTTAAAGTAAGTGGATGGAAATTATCCTATATTCAGGCTGAAATGAAGCCATTATAAAAAAATTTGAAATTTAATCATAATTGTACTATTCAAAGAAATAGGGACAAAAATGTGTAAGATTGCAAAATTGTGGGCTGGATTACCTAAATATAGACTCCCTTACCTGACATTACTACAGCAATGGAATCCTAGAAAGTAGTATTTGAATTTCAGATAAAAGAAATCCATTGTTGGTTGTTATTATTACAATTATTGCTACTATAATTTGTATTCTAATCATTATTTTTATTACAATTTATATTTTATGGTAATTGTTTTATTATTATTATTATTATTATTATTATTATTATTATTATTATTTATTTTGAGTAAAGCATTATTAGATTGGGAAAACCTCAAACCCTTGTATTATTTTATTGATTTTTAGAAGACATATCTGGTGCATCTTATATTAAAAATTCACAATGATACGAATATAACTCTCAGGTACTCTCAGTTGTAGTGCTATCATATTTTTATTTTGGAAATACGCATAAATAATGTATGTGTTTCATGAATGTTTTTTTTATTTTACATAAATGGGAAAAGAATGTTCCAAATCCTTGCTGCGTGGTTTATTTTTTGGATATATTTCAGATTGGTCTATGAACTTGATTTCAGAAATACATATGGTCTTAGAGCTATGAGTATCAACTTTTAAATTTTAAGTATTCCAAGACTTACAAGCAAGAAATTAACTTCTTAAAGGTACCTGGATGGTCACATCCAGAGGGTAACTGATCACCAGCTCCATGTGCAGATGAACATCAGTGGTAAATGGTGTCCATTATGGGTCCATATTGTGACCAGTACTGTTTAACGTCTTCAGCAGCGAAACAGATAATGGGATTGAGTACAGCCTCAGCAAAACTGCAAATAACACTGAGCGAGTGATGTGGTTGACATACCCAAGGGATAGGATTCCTTCTGGAAGTACCCTAACAGCCTTGAGAAGCTGGCCCACGGGAACCTCATGAGGTTCAACAAGGTCAAGTTCAAGGTGCTTCACCTGGGTCGAGGCAACCCACCATTATCAACACAGGCTGGGGGCTGAAGGGATTGAGAACAGCCCTGCTGAGAAAGACTTGAGGGTGCTGGTGGATGAGAGGCTGGACATGACCTAGCCATGTGCACTTGCAGCACAGAAAACGAAACATGCCCTGGGCTGCATCTAAAGAAGTGTGGCCAGCAGGTCGAGAGAGATGATTCTGCCCCTCTACTCTGTTTTGGTGAGACCTCACCTGGAGTACTGCTCTGGGGTCCTCAGAACAGGAAAACCACAGCTCTGTTGGAGCAGATCCAAAGGAGGGCCACAAAAACCATCAGAGACCTGGAGCACCTTTCCTGTGAAGCAAGGCTGGAGGAATGGGGGATGTTCAGCCTGGAGAAGAGAAGGCTCTGGGAGATTTTATTAAAGCCTTTTAGTACTTTTAAGGAGTCCTTAGATGGGGACAAACTTTTTAACCGGGCCTGTTGTGATAGGACAAGGGGTAACAGTTTGACACTGAGAGGGTATATTTAGATCAGGATGACATTTTTTATGAGGAGGGTGGTGAAGCACTGGGTTTGGTTGCCTAGGATGCCGTAGATTTCCCATCCCTGGAAACATTCAAGGTCAGGGTGGATGGAGCACTGAGCAACCTGACCTTGTTAAAGATATCTCTGCTCACTGCAGGGGCATTGGACTAGGTAGTCTTTAAAAGTCCTTTCCAACCCAAACTATTCTAGGATTTTATGACTTTTTGATTCTATGACTAACACTTAAAATATTAAAAAGTATACATGTGATGATATAGAGATATGATCATTATTTCATTTTTCTTATTATTCAGTGAGTTCCCATTTGACACTCACAAGAAGCATTGATACAGGATAGCATAGCTCTAAGACTGCTAAAGTGGAAATATAATCTTGTTTAAAACTGGCTTTAATTAAAATGCTTAATTTGAATAAAAACCTGGCCTTACTGCATACAGCATGCTTATTAAAGACAGGAAGGTTGTTGTCCTGACTCAT
>VZTX01028119.1:0-21982 GCA_013400915.1 Pardalotus punctatus
AAACCCAGGGAAGCTCAGGAATGCAGACCTGCTCTGCAAGTCCCAAGGTGCCCATCAGAAAGGCAGCGGCGATGCCAAAGGGGCGTTTGCAGCAATCACGGCCCTGCTGAGATCCTGGTGCAAACTTCCCTCCATTTGGGGTTACATCCCAAAGGAATTTAAACTCGATTGGAAAAATCAGCATCAAGCACCAGCAGCGCAGCCCTCCATGGCTGGGGAAGGAGAAGAGCCTGTAATTGCCGGCCGCAAGTGTTTGCACTGGCCAGGGAACTGCAAATTACCTTTAATTGCTCCTAATTGCTGGCGCTGGTTCAGTTTCTCGAGGACAGGGACGGCAAATCCACATCTGCAGACCCTGCCGAGAGCACCTCCTGCCTCCCTGCGCCAGGAGCGCTGAGCCGCTGCTGACCCCGAGGGATTTCGGGAAGCTGGACCAGCTAGACGGGCTCAGGCAGGGAGGGAGCCCGAGCGCTGCTGGGCAGGGGGCACAGGGCAATGACACCGAGCCTGTTCCTGCACCCAGAGAGGGTTTTCCCCACGGTGTGGCAGAGTGAGATGGCAGAGAGCGGCCGGGGGGTTCTCCCGGTGAAATCGCTGCTGAGTCGCACACCCTGTGCCACTCGTGCCCTCTGCCACCTTGGGCACATCAGCCACGGGCACATGAGAATCCCTCGCAGCAGCCCGGCTGGGGGAGAGAGGGGACACCCTCAGACAGACACGGCTGTGAAAATAACCACGAATAACCAGCTCCGGCTGAGCTGTGCCGAGCCATTACCTCATGAGGGAAGGAAGCAGCAGCATCGCTATTTATTTATTTACGTGCTGTCCAAAGAGCGCTCTATGCTCCCAGCTTGGCCTCGCAGAGCCTGAGTCTGCGAATCTTACTCATCACCAAGGCTTTTTTTCCCTCTTTTCCCTCTCTCGTCCAAGCGGTCCCACAGAAACGAGCACGATGCGCTCGCATGAGGGAGGATTACTCACAGGATGGGCTTTGCCGGCGATGCCTGGAAGCAGCCCCGGAGGGGACGCCTGAAACATGAGGCGTGATCGTCCCCATCCTCCTGCCCTTTGCCTCTTCTTGGGTAACCCTTCCCTGATTTGCTTATTTTTGTCTTAACTCCTGCTCTCTGCTCTTCTTTAACTCTTTTCTCTCCTGTTTCTCCTTCAGGCTTTTGCTTTTAATGTGTTTTTAATTCCTCTCCCCCAGCATTACCTGAGCCGTCTCTTGGGGCTGCAGCGTGCAGGTTTTCCCACCTAAACATCCCTCTGCTCATCACCAGCCACGCTGATTTCACGTTAAAACTTTTCCAATCGAAATTATCTTTAGAAAAGCAACTTTTGTGCTGTGGGCAGGTTTGCAAGCAGCTGTTTCCCAGGGGAGCTCACAGAAGGGGGGAGAGAGGACTTCTAAATCAAAAAACCCAAATCAGAAGTGTTAGGAAAAGAGGAGAAAGGGAGCAAAAGCTCTGTTGGTTTCTTGAGGGATTTTTTTCCCTCCCATGTGAAAAATCATCGGGTTTTGGCAAGGCTTCATCTCTTCCCACCCAGGACTGGTGGAGTCAGGGGTGGTGGCAGTTTGCTGGAGGTCTGGGATGTCCGGTGCAGGGGGGAGTTGGACATCCCAGTGCTCCAGGCACCATTCAAACCCTGCTGGGAGGGGATCACTGGGAGCTGCTGCCCAGTAAGGGCCAAACTGGGGGCTGCTGGCGCAGGGAGCAGGATCATGCTGGGATGGGTTGGACAGAAGTTCCACCCAAACACCAAAACTTCAAACCCAAAGTGAATGTGGGATGTGATCTGTTGTTCCCAAATGAGGCAGATTTAGGGTGTTTGAGGGGGGTGCAAGACAGACCCAGAAGCATTGCAGGGTCCAGAAAAAGCCCTCATGGGAGTGATGTGCCCATTTTCGGGGTTTTGAAGCCACTGGTGCCCGTGGGGACACTCGCCCTGGTCCTGACCCCCAGCCCAGCCCCCTGCAGGGCCCAGGCAGTGGGACAGGTTTTCCCCAGCCCCTCTTTCTGGCAGGCAGCTCCCCTGAGGGGCAGAAGGAGAGCAGGATCAGCGCTCCCCAGGGAGGGATTTGGCTGGCTCCTTCCCGAGGATGCTGCAGAAGAAAAGGAAAGCTTTCCTGCTTGCCTGTCTCTCGCTGCCACCGCTCAGCAGGGGCAGACCACAGTCTGGCACGGCGCTTGCAGCTCTTAGAAATCAGGGCTGTTAACAAATGTGCGAGACCATAATCCTTTCGGAGCAGTGATGATAACAAGCCCTGATTTTTTTGGGGTTTTGTTTTGTTTTTTTTCTTTTTTCTTTTTTTTTTTTTTTTTGGCTTTTCTTCTTTTTGCCTTTTTTAAACATTTTTTTCCCCCAAACAGCTGCGCCGGTGAAGTCCCACTGTGGGAAATGAGATGGTGAATGTTTTCAAGTGCAGTATTTACATCCCCTGCCAAACCCTTCACATCTGCCCAGCTCTGCCATCAAGGCTCCATCCATCTGGCCGGGAACAGCAGGTCCTTCAGCCTGCCTGCATCCCACAAGGGTATTTCCTTCCTGTGCCCTCAGTGCCAGCTGCCAGGGATGCTGCTCAGCAGGAAGGGCTCGAGCGAGAGCTCTGAAAGGACTGGTTTGATTTTTCTTGGAGTGCACGTGAAATGAATTCCCAAGCTCTCTGCAAGCAAGTGCTTCCTGCCTGAGATCGGTGCTGAGGGGTGATGGAACAGCCCTGGGTTTGTGCCCCTGTAACATTCCCTGTCACTGCTCCCGGGAGCCCCGGGCAGTTTGGAGATGCTCCTCTTCAAACCCTGCAAACTCCTGATCCAGCACCCATGGGATGAGGGTCGTGTCCATGGGCCGGGGTCCATCCCCAGATCTCCACAGCACCAGGGTCAGACATCCTGACTGCCCTTCCATCTCCACAGCGGGACGGGCTGGGACAGGGCCAGCCCCTTTCCGGCGCTGTCCCCTCTCCCCAAGCGCTGTCCCCCACCCTTCGTGCCAAATGCCAGCTCTGTTTCAGGTCATTCCCGGAGGTTTGCCGGAGGTGCAGCGCCAGCGGAGGAAAGGTGGAGCCGCCGAGAGAGCTGCGGCCACTCCCGGTCCTTGTCCCGCTCCAGCCGGTGCCACATCGCCATCCGTGCCCGTGTGCGCTCCCCTGACCCTGCTGTCGTGTGTTCCCCCCGCAGAGTGCGATTGCCACCCCGTGGGTGCCGCCGGCCAGACCTGCAACCAAACCACGGGCCAGTGTCCCTGCAAGGACGGAGTCACCGGCATCACCTGCAACCGCTGCGCCAAGGGCTACCAGCAGAGCCGCTCCCCCATCGCCCCCTGCATAAGTAGGTGGATCTTCTTTCCGTGTCTCCAGAGTAGAGATCTGAACCCTTTAAATCCTGCAGCAGCCACTGCCCGGGCTGGGGGGCTGCTGGACCCCACCAGTGCTCGGGGGCCAGAGCTGCCTGGGGACCCCTGCCCTCCACGCTGCCCAAACACGGTCCCAAATCCAGCACCAGCTCCCAGCAGCTCACCTGCCTTCTTGGTGGGTTCTGTGAGTGCATTCATAGCCCAGTTTGCTGGGAATTTTATTTTGCTCCATGGAACAGAGGTGCCCCACGAGCACATTTATTTAGGGGTGCTGCATCTGAGCTGGATGCTAAGGCAGATGGCTACAAACAGGTTTTTCTCTCCAAAATCAGGCTGTGCTGCACTGGCACAGAGCTCAGATCAGAGGAGCTGCTCATTTGATGGAGTTGCCATCCCAGCTGAGAGCACCTGGATTGCTGTAGGGGCTCTTGAACTCACACAACCCTCCCAGAAACACAGGGGGTTTTACCATTGGCTTCCTTGGGTTTGCTTTTCAATTTACCTTCCCAAGGCTGCTCCCAACCTCTGCTCTTGAAACAACAGCAGAAGCACCAGGTACAGCTCCCATAGCGCCTCCGCTGCAGCATCTGCTCTGCAAACATCCAGGTCTCCACTCAGCCCCTGCTGAGCTCTGGCTGCCCAGGGAAGTTGGGGTTTAGCCCTGTGCCTCTCTCTGCTGCCTGTGGGGTTTGTGGCTGTTGGATCATTCCATGGCTCATGCAGCTTGAGTGACATCTCAACCCACCCTAATGAAACACAGCATCAAAATTAGTGGGGATGGGATGGGATGGGATGGGATGGGAATGAGGAACTTCTCCCCTTGAGGGTGTTTCCCTGCTGCTGAAAGGAGGAAAAGGCCCAACAATAAAAGTTAAGGTTGAAAGGATCAAGCCTTTCTCGGAACGCACATTCTGCTCCCACAGTGTTCTCCCCTCTCAGCATGTCCATTGCTAAATTCTGGGCCAGAGACCCTTTCTCCACCTTCTCCTGCTGAAGCAAACACACATTCCAGGGTGGTTTTGGGTCACTCGAGATTCATTTTTCCCCATGTCGCAATGGGACAGCAAGAGCCCAAAGCAGATACTTGTGTCCCCAAGATCTCCAGCCGCGGCTCCAGCCTGCTCTGCAGCAAGTATGCACAAAGGTTTATCATTAATCATTCCCCAGGGCCAGGGTAAATCAGAGTAAATTGTTCCTTGCATCAGCTCCCTTGGGATTCGTGGCACTAAATAAAGACAGGCCCAGGATTTCAACATGACCCATCCAGGGTTTGGGGCTGGGCTGTGCTCACACAGCTGCTGACCCAGCTCGAACCTGGTGTGAGGTGACAGGGCTGCCCTGTCTGGCCCTGCCACCCATGGGAGCCACCTGCCTGGGTGTCACTGTGAACATCCTCGCCCAGGGGCCAAAGCTTCTGCTCCAAATCCTTTCCAAGCCAGGCCATGAAGGCGCTGTGCAGTTGTTGGGAGCTGGATCTGCAGGGATGACGTGAGAGCAATTAAAGTGAGGATATGAGCAACTCGCAATTCTCTCATCCTGCAAAAACCCAAACCAGCACATTTTCATCCTTGGGAAGTGTCACTCAGCATATCCTGCATGTGGGAGGGGATGTAGGTCCCACATATTGGATATGTGGGGAGTGGTGGGCTCTGTCCCTGCCCACGCTGCTCTGGGAGGGCACCAGGACATTGTCCCTGGCAAGGGGCGGCCACCCTGCCTGCAGCGGCACAGTCACTCTGATTTACCACTGCTTGTAATTCCCTTGTCCCAGAGATTTGTAGCCATGGAAAAACCACCTTGGGGGAAGGAGCAAGATCCCCGTGGGGTCTGTCCCAGGCCAGGCATGAGCACCACCCCCGCCCTGGCTTTGGGATGGCTGTGCTGGCTGTGGGTGCTGCCTGGCCACGCACCGTGTCTTGTGCTGTGTTTAATTCCATGAAGGTGGATGGCCCCAAAAATCCCCTAATGCTGACTGGGCTGCACCCCTGGGAGCTGCTGTCACACACCCCAGCAAACCCAGCCTTTGTGGCCGTGCATTTTTCCAACAGCACTAGCAGAAAGAGGCAGATGCCCACTCCCAGCTCATGCCTGAATTCCACTTTCAAACTGGACTGGTGGGGAGTTCCCCTTCCAGGATTACCACGAATGCACAGAAATCGCAGCAGCATGCCCTAAATGCAGGCAGGACATCCATGGTGAGAGCTGGGAAAGGAGAGCGTCCTGCAAAGCTGGGAGCATACAACTTCCTCCATCCACAGTCCATCCTTTCGACGTCAACAAACACAGCCAGGCTTGGCAATGAATATCCACAGCGTGATGTGGTTTCAGCTCTGCAAAGCTGGCCCCAAATCAGAGCCAGGGACCAGGGAATTGGCACCAGATGTGTTTGTGTTTCCTTTAAATGTGGGAGGCAACACTGCATCCCAGCAGAGCTGCAGTGCTGTACCTGCACCCTGCCTCGCACCAGGGGAGTGCCAGCACTGCCTCAGACACGGGTGGAGACAGCAGCTGGAGGGGACAACACAGGGACAAAGAGGGAGAGCAGCCCACGGGGGCTGGGCACAGTGCAGCACACAGCCACAAGCCGAAAGTTTTTGTTAAAAATCCCCTTTGCAACACCTTTGAGGGATGGCTGGTTCCCCAGTTCCCGGTGTACTGGTCTGGGGGCTCTTGCTGGGGGACGTAGCTGGGAACCCTCCTTGCTGGCAGACATGGTTGGGAAGGGAAAATGCAGCGTGGGCAGGGACCAGGCTCCTCGGGGTTTGCAATAATTCCTCCTTCTTTTCTCTCCTCTCTGTTCCTGTGTGTTCCGGGCTGTCCTGCAGAGATCCCAGCTGCTCCCCCCACCACAGCCGCCAGCAGCACGGAGGAGCCCGCAGGTACGTCCTGCTCTTTTGGAGCATCTTGGCGTTAAATGTCTCTTCAGCAATCATTTCCCTCAAGATAAATTGTGTTAAATGTTGTTTGTACCGGGACAAGTGGGTTCCTTTATGCCCAAATGTATTTGAAACAAGTGTGGAGCATCCTGAGAGATGGGTGTTCCTCGGAGCCTCTGGGAGTGCAGGGGATTTTCCCAGATGTGCTGAATCTGTGAGCACAGGGGTTTACCCAGTGTTGGATCCAAGTGGAACCACTTGACAGAAGAGAGGTAAAAACTCAAGGTTATTGAAGTTTCATTGTTACCTCCTCAAGAGGCTGAGAGAGCAGTTCTGCTGTGTTTTTCCTGTGGAGAAGGGCTGGAGAACTAAAAATCCTCCAAAAGGGATAAAACAATAACTGCTCACTGCTGCATAGGAGCATTCCCCTTATTGGCCCAGATCCATGTATTCCTTGTGCCAAGCAATCTGAAGTGCTGCTGTGACCTGTGTTAGAGCAATGTCCTCATGTCCTGGGGCTGGGACACCGCTCTGCTTTGGGGCATTTTGGGGCCAGATGTGTGCACAGGTCTCTCAGTGCCAGGGAGAGCGGGGGAAGTGCCTTGGTTCAGAGCAGGATTCCTGCAGCAGTGGTTGCAGCCTGGGGATAGCAGCATGGCCCTGGGGGACTGGGATCACGGGGCTGGGGGCAGCTGCAGTCCAGGGGATTGTCCCCAGAAAGCTCTGGCACATCACAGGATCTGTGTCCTCCCATTCCCTCCCCTCGTCCTTGTGCCAAATATCAGTGACACCCCCCCACCACCACCGTGCTGCACCCCACCACCCTCCCCTCCTGATTTACACCCCTACAGGGGCCAAGCCTGCCCCCCATGTCACCGAGGAACGCCCCTGTCCCCAGTTCCCCTGGGGCAAACGGCTCTGACCAGGGGATGACAGCAGGAGCCAGAGGGTCCCAGGAAGGGTTGATTGGTCCTGTCCTTGTCCTGTCCCGCTTCCTGAAGACTCCCAGGGTGTCTGAGCCCCAGCTGTGAAGGGCACGAGGTGTAAAAGCTGTTTCCTTTTGTCTCAGCAGTGCAGGAGGGTTCATAAATTAAGGAGTTTGTACTAAAAATTATGGATGTCACCTTGGATTGAACCCTGAGCTGTGCTGGGGCAGGGTCTGTCAGCCAGGCTGTGTGTGCTCAGGATCAGTCCCAGGGTGGGAAACCCAGGAAGCAAAGGGACAAGGCCTTCAGTTCCCAGTGTCATAGGAAGGTTGATCCCAGGGTTTTCCATAGGATTGATTTGAAGGACAAGTTCTGCCCCACGTACACGCAGCAGCAGCAGCAACTCTGCATCCTTGCCATGGGAGAGGGGCTGTTCAGGGTTCTAAAGCNTGTACACGCAGCAGCAGCAACTCTGCATCGTTGCCATGGGAGAGGGGCTGTTCAGGGTTCTAAAGCCTGGCTGGGTTTGCACAAAGCCAAGAACTGAGGACATCCCAGCAGGTTAGAGACCTGCCTTAGCTGAGGAGCCCTGGCTGGAGGCTGGGAGAGCGTTATCCACGATCTGGGAGTGATGAGAAATGCCTGGACAGTGTCTCGTGGATCCCTGTGTCCCTGAGGGGCTGGATGTTCCCACCCCCTGCCCAGAGCAGTGACCAGTCCATCTCGCCAGGAGCCACCTGTGCCACCTCCCAGGGACAGCCCAGCGAAGGCTGAGCCAAGCTGAGCAACCCAACGGGCCCAGTGTCCCATCCTCGTTCTTCTCACAGGGATTTTATTGCAGTTTTTATGCACTGTTTTGTCCAAAGAGTTTGAACCCTCCACATTTCATCCCTTTTCCTCGGCAGGGAGAATCTGATGGTGCTGTGTCCTGGCATCCCCAGCTCCCACTTCCACCCTGCAGAAATCTGTGGGGCTTTTCGACAAATCCCAAAATCAGAGTGTCTACAAGCCAGAGCTCCCAAGCTATGGGAGCAGAACAGAGATGGAAAAAGCAATTAGTGGGAGACTTTGAGTGCAGCCAGTTCTGGGAGAGGTGCTGCTCCATTTCCTGTGCTCGTGGCCACGTGGGACAGAAAGTGGCCAAGAGCTGAGGGAGCATCACCCCCACCTGAGCCATTGCAGAGGACAATGGGGACAATGTCAGCTTTGGTGTGGGGGGTCCTGCCTGGCTCTGCTTAACTCCCTGAGGTCCCAATCAATCTGGGAAAACAGTCCAAAACTGGATTGTTTAGATGAAATTCATCCACGCTCTCTCATGTTGGGAGATTGGAGGGTGAGGAGGGGCTGCTCCTCATTTTTGCTGCCAGGCAAGAGGAGCCTTTTCTGGTCCTTTTTTGGTCCCTCTCAGAGAGAAGAGACCACAGTGAAAGGGCAAACAAAAATAGCAGTGGGGGGTGAAGGTTTACAAACCTGCCAGTCAGTGCTTGTCTTATCTGAATCAAATCCAGATTTCCTCAGGAATGATTATCTGAGGTGGATGATTTCAGCCAGTGAGCTTAAATAAAACCAGGTGATTGGATTGATGCAACTCCACATGGTTTTCCCCTGGAAATCAACCTCTGCAGTTTTAAAACCAGATCTGGCCCTTTCAAATGTTATTTTAGGCTCTTTTGTTCCTGCCTGGTGAGGAAGAGGCTGGATGTAAATGCAGGAAAGGCAAAAGCCGGTTCTGAGTGATCCCTGGGGCTCCCCCAGGGTGCACAGACCCGGAGCAGCTCTGGCTGCAGGGTGCAGCTTTCCTGGAGTGCACAGGAGACCCAGTGCAGAGGTGGCTGCACACTGTGGGATCCAAATTGTAGCCAGAATCCTCTCCCAAGAGCCAGGAATGGGAAAAATTTGCCTCCATAATGAGCTGGAACTCCTGTTTCAGCGTCATTTGCAGGTAGTCAGGGTATTTCTGCCCTATGAAAGGGTTGGTTTTCTTTTGTCTGAATGACTAAAACTTTAATTTTTGCCTGCCCATGCCTAGATTGAGGTGATGCAAGGCCACCCTCCGAGAGTTTCACGTTCCCAGGTACATTCCATCTCTCCTGGGACTATCCCAGGGTGGGCAGCAGGAATGGGCTCCTCTACCCACAGCAGCAGGGTAAAATGCAGATTTCAGGGGGCAGCCACAGGCTCACAGCCCATTTCCATGGGTAGACATTGAGGAAAAGGGGGTCCCTCGGGTGTGCTGCCCCCAGCACCTGCATCACCCCAGGGAAACCTCACCAGGCACAGGGAGAACAGAGATGAAATCCCCTGCTCCCACTGCAGGTCCAAGGTTGTAGAGCTGAGAGACATCTCATTTCCAGCCTCCCAACCCACCTCTACCTGTGCATCCCCACGGGAACGTGGCCTTTTTTGGCTCAGCAGCTCCACTCCCCAGCAGAGCATGGAGCCCTGTCCCCAGCTCCCAGCCACATCAACACTGTGACTTCCACTGTGACTTCCACTGCAGCAACGGCTCCAAGGGAAAAGTGACAGTAGGAAAGGATTAAATGTCCCACAGCTCCTCTTCATGAGCTGCAGCAGCTGGAAACAAGGAGTCACCACCCCCGGGAGCCGCCAGCTGCCTCCACAGCATCTGCCAGGGTGCCAGGACAGCGTGGGGGCACGAGCACACAGCCAGCTGGAGCTTTCCTTTGGATTGGGAGCAGGGACCTGTCCCAGCCCTCCCCCAGCACCGACATTCCCTGAACAGGACTGTGTGCATGGGATCAGCAGGGCTGGAGCTGGGAACAGGGCCCTGCCTCCTCCCCAAAGGGCTCCTGGCTCGGGGGCGCTGCCGGGCTGGGGCACAGCCGGCTGTCCTTGGTGAGGATGCTCCCAGATCCGGGGAGGGGGGCACTTTGCCCTGGTAGGGAGCAAAGCCAGAGCCCTTGGCTCTGAGGAAGTGCCAGCCCTGGGAATGTCAGCCCTGCGGAGAGCCGGGAGCATCCCGCAGCCCGGGAATAAAGGGCTGCCAGTTCCCTGCGGCGCGGGCGGGAGGGGAAATCCGCATTTCATTCACCCCGGGGTAAATGTGGGCTCAGCCCGGGGGTCCCAGCTTTGTACCCATCCCCCGCTGAAAGGAGGAATTCATTCAGCCCTGCACGGGCATTCTCTGGCTTGTCTCAGCTGTAAGCGAGGTGATGGATTGACTGCATGATTGATTGACTGATTGATCAGCAGCATCCAGCGCCCTCTGAAAGGAGGATTCTCATGGTGATCCCCAGTGAATGGCTGGGAGCACAATAGGGGAGAGGGGCTTCCAGTGAGGAAATTCTGGTCACTTCAAAATAGCTCAGAAAGTCTGAGGGGAAAAAACCTAAAACACCCCCCCAAACTGCTGGAATGCAGAGAGGCTTCATGCACAACTGCACCGTGCTCTTATCATCCCAGCACGGGGCTTCTGCAGCCCCACATCCATTCTTTCCTCCGTCCCCACAGCCCTCCACCCCCAAATCCCGCCAGCCCCGCATCCCTGAACCATATTCCCTCCACCCTTAAATCCTTCTATTCCTTCAGCCCCACATCTCTGCACCTGATTCCCTCCACCCCCAAATCCCTCCAGCCCCGCATCCGTGAACCATATTCCCTCCACCCTTAAATCCTTCTATTCCTCCAGCCCCACATCTCTGCACCTGATTCCCTCCACCCTTAAATCCTGCCATTCCTCCAGCCCCACATCTCTGCACCTGATTCCCTCCACCCTTAAATCCTGCCATTCCTCCAGCCCCACATCTCTGCACCTGATTCCCTCCACCCTTAAATCCTGCCATTCCTCCAGCCCCACATCTCTGCACCTGATTCCCTCCACCCCCAAACCCCTGATTTCCTCCACCCCCTTGTTGTTTCATTCATGTGAATGAACAAGGGGGTAGAGGAATACTCCCATATCCCTTTATCCACACATCCCTCCATCCTTCATCCCCACACCACTTTATCCCCATCTCCCTCCACTCCTCCGTTCCTGCATCACTCCATCCCCAAACCCCTCCATTCTTCCATCCCCATATTCCTTCATCCCCATATACCTGCATTCCTGCAACCCTTCATCCCCACATCTCTTCCTCCCTCCATTCCTCCATCCCACATCTCTTCATTCCCATCTCCCTCCATCCCTCCATGCCCATATCCCTGGGGGGACCTGGGTTCCCACAAACCCTGGGCACCATAACCAAGCCTTGAGCCTCAGAGCCAGGACTGGCGAGCTCAGCATCACTGTCAAACACATCTGAAAATTAATGATGATTATTTGGAAGAAAAAGGAACCGATTCTCTCCCCATCCTGGGACATTTCCAGAGGATGATTCCCTCTGGTGACACAAAGCTCTTTTCCCCAGCACCAGCTCCCTGTTTCTGCATCCCTCCCGGAACAGGAACTGTGATTTTCCCACTTGGCTGGGAGCTGCTGTCAGGCAGGAATTTATGGGGTGCTCGACTCTCCCGAGGACAGATGGTTTCCTAGGAATGTATTTCATGGTGTTGGCAGTGGCTCTTGGCAGAGCACCCCTGGATCTGCACCTCGTGTCCCCAGCGTGTCCTGGGGCTCAGCACTGGTAGGGATCCTGTGGGAAGGGGGCAGCCCTGGCTGCTCCTGGGAGAGGGGAGACAAGGAGGCTGAGGTGGGGTGGATGAGCCATAAAACTCTGTGTTGGTGTGGAGTTTTCCAGTTTAAGGTTTGTTTTCCAGTGCAGGGTTGGTTTTCCAGTGCCAGGTTTATTTTCGAGTGCAGGGTTTGTTTTCCAGTGCCAGGTTTATTTTCGAGTGCAGGGTTTGTTTTCCAGTGCATGGTGGTTTTCCAGTGCAGTGTTTTCCAGTGAGTGTCTGGCACAGCGGGACAGCTGGTGGCACATCGGGACAGCTGGTGGCACAGTGTCTGGGACTGTCCCCACTGTGCCACCAGCAGCCATAGCCTGCCTCCTGCTCCCTTCAGATCTGGGGATATTGGGATGCTGCTGATGAGGCCACAGCTGCTTTGGGCACCCCTGTCCTGAAACACCAAAAATCCCCCCGGCCATCCATCCCCATCCCCTTGGCAGCTCCAAGGCAGGGAGTGAACTCCCCTCGAGCTGCAGGGGGCTGGGCGGTGTCGGGGGTTCCCCCTCTGAGCACCAGGACCAGGGCTCGCAGGGATGGACAGAGGCACCCAAACCATGTCCGGACCAGCTGCTGGGATGCTGCTGGGCCACAGTCGTGATAGGAGTGGCTGGGCATGAGGAGCCTGGCAAGGACATTCCCCAGAAGTTGTGGGAACAGCCTGGTCACATCCTGGCGGTGCTGGGGTCCTGCTGGGGCACTGGGGCTGGTGACCCCCAGGCCACGCTGGGGCTGCAGAGGTGGGAAGGGGCTGCGGGCTCTCAGGAATCCCTCACTGCCGCTTTCCAGCCGCTCCAGGCGAGAGGCTTTAATCTAATTACATGCTTTATTTGCGCCAATTTGTTTTTCAATCAATCTTGCTCAGCCAGAAGAAAGGAGGCTACTGTGGGCTCATTTGCACCTTCTTGTTCCAAGGGAGAGGTTAATGGCCGTTATCCGCTGGGATCTGCGGTCCCGGCTCTCCCTCGGCGGGGCTGCCTGGCCGGGAGCTCCGGGAATCTTCTCCCGCAGCACAGGCAGCGAGTTCCCCGAGCGGGCACGGAGCAGCCGCGCTGCTGCCCGGGCATCTTTGGGACACGCCGGTTGTGAGCATCCGCTGCAGGCAGGGCTCGGGCTGCTCCTGCCGGGTGCTCCTAAGGAGCCGTGGCATCCTGCTGACAGATTTTGTGTGTCTATTGCCGGGGCTTGCAGTGGGGTCCCAGGGGAAGCTTTGGATCTGCAGAGCACCAAAACAAACAAATAAGAGTGGGAATAACTCCTCCCGCTTTTCCTGCCCTGCCGGGGAGGGCACAGCTCAGTGCCGTGGTGGCTGTGCCCGGCACAGGGCAGGGCTGCCCTCGGTCCCCCCACACTCTGTGCTGGTGCCAAGGGCTCCTCAGCCCACTGTGGAGACCAGAAGATGCTTTGGTGCCCAGCAGGTGCCTCTGCCTTGGCAGACTGGTCACAGACCCACCTCAGCCGCTGGGACAAATCCCTGCCAGCCCCTGGGGACGGCAGCTCCCGGCCGGGAGGTGACCGAGGACAGACCACAAACTCCCACAGCCTCTTGGTTAAATCCAACCCTGTGCCAAAGGCTTGCTCTGCACCAGGGCTCGGCACAGACGCCCCGTGGGCAGATCCGGGCCCCTGGAATCCTGGTCCACCGGCTGAGCCTGCTTCAGACCTGGGGACCATCCTGTAGATAACACAACAGGCGTGGCTGGAGCAGCCCAGCCCCAGCTCATCCCCGTGGCAGGGCTTGGGAAGGATGTGCCTTCCTGTCCAGCTCCTGGCCATGCTGGAGGGATGGCTGAGGCCACCCTGCTGGGAGCACCGGCCAGGGATGAGGGGCACTAATTTGCACATGATAATTGCAAAGGGCATCAGGTGCAACAGCTGGGTCACGGCCAGGTGAGGAGAGAAGAGGCAATGTCGTGATACCAGACCCAATGTCGTGATAACAGACCTGATTTAGTGATACCAGACCCAATGTCATGATACTAGACCCAATGTCGTGATAACAGACCCAATTTAGTGATACCAGACCCAGTGTCGTGATACCAGACCTAATGTTGTGATACCAGACCCAATGTCGTGATACCAGACCCAATGTTGTGATACCAGATTAAATGTCATGATACCAGACCCAATGTCGTGATACCAGACCCAGTGTCGTGACAACAGACCCAATGTTGCGATAACAGACCTGATTTAGTGATACCAGACCCAATGTCATGATACCAGACCCAATGTTGTGATACCAGACCCAATGTCGTGATACCAGACCCAATGTTGTGATAACAGACCCAAAGTTGTGATACCAGACCCAATGTCCTGATAACAGACCCAATTTAGTGATACCAGACCCAGTGTCGTAATAACAGACCCAATGTTGTGATAATAGACCCAATGTCATGATAAAAGACCCAATGTCATGATAACAGACCCAATGTCGTGATACCAGACCCAATGTTGTGATAACAGACCCAAAGTTGTGATACCAGACCCAATGTCCTGATAACAGACCCAATTTAGTGATACCAGACCCAATGTCATGATACCAGACCCGATTTAGTGATACCAGACCCAGTGTAGTGATACCAGACCCAATGTCGTGATACCAGACCCTATGTCATGATACCAGACCCCTGCTCCATTCAATGGCTGGACGAGGGTGCAGCAAAGCACAGAAGTGATCCCACTGCAGAAATGAATAACCTGGGAAGGATTCTCTGCCTTAGCTTTGCTATTTTATTAAAGCTTCTTTATATTAAAGCAGCCAGCTCTGAGACAAAGACTCCCGGTGGAGTGCAGCCCAAATTAAATTACAGCAGTGATCCCTCCCAGTCACCGCGTGCTCTGTGAGCCAGACACTGCAGTCCCTGCGCTTGTCCCACAGGGATGATCCCATCCATGCTCCCTGCAAAAGGAGAGGGCTACTCCAGAGCATCCCCTCCCTCAGGACATGTGGTCAGCCCAGGCCAAGAGCCAGAACCTTGGAGCAAGCAAAGCTGGAGCTCTCCAAATTACTCTAACAGTCATTCCCTGGGACTGATGAGGGAGATGGTAAAATAATTCTTTGGGGTGGAAGCAAGGGGCAGCTTCAGCGCTGTGGGAAGTGGAGCAGGAGTTCATGGCCACCTGGGGAAATCTCCAGAGGTCTAAGAGCCAACAGCCCTGCCATAGGTGCTACGGGGTGATCCTGTCCTGTCTGCACGCTGGGCACTGCTGATTGCATTTTGTCCTGTGACACCTGGGAGCGTGGCACTGCCTTTGGGATGCTCCAGGATGGCTCACAGAAATGTTTTCATGCCCAGTTTGAGCACATTGAGCACCCAGCTCTGAGCCCACGCTCAGCCCCAGAGCAGACACACGATGTTGTGCCCCTGCCCTCCCCAGGGGCTGCCTCTCCCCATGCACCCCCCTTTGATCCCTGGGCTTTTCCTCTGTGCCCCAGCCACAAGCTGAGCATGTGGGGCTGCTGCCCGTAAAAGGGACTGGAAATTTCTTTCCAGAGTCTGAACAGCCTGGAGGAGCTCTCAGTCCCATGGGGATGGGGCAGCAGGAAGCTCTGCAGACCCATGGAGCAGCTGTACACGATGTCCTGCACATCCCACAGGACTCCAGGCTGCAGCAGTTCTTGGGAGCACCTGGAATAGTTTTGTGGTTGTTGGATGGGCTCGGGGAGCCAGCCCAGGGATGTGGTTGAGAACACAGACACAGCTGAGAGCTGGGATTCCCCAGCTCCTGGTGAAGGGAAGCTTGGGTCCAGCTTCAAAAAAAGCAAAAAATGGACCTTTCTCCCCCTGGGCACTCGTGGGGGTTCTACAGCACTGAAATACAAATCCCATCCCTCGGTGGGGACAGACCTCTGACAGCAGGGGCTGTTGGAAAGCCAGGAGCTGCAGCAATGTACAGCTTTAGGGATGCCTGTGGAGAAGTTTAGCTGAGATTTGTCCAGAGCCTGTGGGGACCTGGAAGCTGCCGTGTCCCCTGCGGTCACTGCTGCTCACTCCCGTCGTGAGGGGCAGGATTTCTGACTGGTAACACTGGGGAGGGAGAAAAAAGGCTTTCAGATTACTATCTGAAAGCTGAGAAAATCAAACCAGCCCCACTGATCAGCACTGACCCACTCTGGCTGTGTCTGGGACCCCATGCAGACCCCACTCCCATTTGCTCAGTCCTGCTCTCTCTGGTGAAGGAATCACAGATTTAGGACTTGATATTTGGAGCTGCACCTTCATTTAGTGGCTCAGTCTGGCTGCACATCCCACCCAATGACAACAGGAGATGGGGGCACCCAGAGCCCCACCCGCAGAGCCCCCGGAGAGCACAACCCCGGGGAGGGAGGGCAGGAAAATGCCCTTCACCCCCAAGTGCTGAGGTCAGGCTGTCAAGGCTGGGGCTCCCCTCCTAAGCCACAACACCTCCACTTTGGATCGCAGCCCACAAAGGCATTTAGGGCCCTACCTGGGGGAAATCAATAGGAATTTAGCTGCATAAATTGGGATTAGAAATCTGAATCCCCTTGGGGATCTAAGCCTTATATCTGCATTTCCAGTTAGGTACCCAGGCCAAGAAATGTGGCTTTAATCGCTCTATCATGTCAGAATCAAGGGTCCTTTAATTTCCGTTCCCGACATGTGGCTTTCGCAGCAGCTCAAAGCTGATTTTGGAACTGCAAGCGCAGCAAGAGGCGCCTGCTGCAGGGTCTTCCCTGGAACAACACCCAGCACCCCCAGCTCTGCTGCCAGCACCTCCTTCCTGCCCAGCCCTGGGAGCCTCAGCACCCCGGGAAGAGCGGGATTCATTAACAAATCATGGGATGACCACTCAGCACCCCACAGCTCTCAGCCTCATCACAGCAACCATGTTCAAACGACTGCCCAAAATGAAGACGTTTAAACAGAAAAAAATCAACTTTCTGGGAAAAAAAAAAAAAGAAAAAGAAAAAAGAAATTAAGCAAAACAAAGAAGGTGTTTAGCTGTGAAAAGTCTCTGCCCAGCCAGAGAATTAGTTCTATCAAGGGGATGGGCTGAGCTGCAAAGCTGCTGAAGGCTGTGCTGACACGTTTTACTGAGCTGCGACCGACACGAACCAGCCGCCCGCCACCTGCTCGCTCTGTGAACAAGTAGCTCCAGCGGCCTCTTCCCGATCCCCTCCCGCTCTGTTTATCCGGGAAACGGGGAAAGTTGGTTTTTTCCCCCGGGCCGGGGGCTCTGGCCACGGGGAGGGGCAGGATGTCCCCACGTCAGGATGCAGGGCTGACAAAATAAAAGCACCGAGGGCTGGTTGTGCTTTGGGGCTGTGGCTCTGAAACAGGGGTTCACTCTGGAATATTTGGGCAGCTGAGCACACTCGGGTGGGAAAGCGCCAGAAGCAGGGGAGGAGGGGGCTTGGATGTCACCTCGGGTTTGTCCTGCATGGCAGGGCTGGAGCCAGGAGGGTTTGGGTGCTACAGGAGGGTGGCATGGGCTGAGGAGGGTTCAGGGAGGGAGCAGGTCCTCTGAGGGCAGCTAAGCCATGCCAGGGCCAGGAGGACAGGGCTGGACAGAGCCACGAGGACAGGACAGGTCAGCAGCAGGGTGAGCACCACACCTTGCTCTGCACTCCCTGTGCAGGGGGACAGGGCTGGACAGAGCCAGGAGGACAGGACAGGGCAGGTCAGCAGCAGGGTGAGCACCACACCTTGCTCTGCACTCCCTGTGCAGGGGGACAGGGCTGGACAGAGCCAGGAGGACAGGACAGGGCAGGTCAGCAGCAGGGTGAGCACCACACCTTGCTCTGCACTCCCTGTGCAGGGGGACAGGGCTGGACAGAGCCAGGAGGACAGGACAGGGCAGGTCAGCAGCAGGGTGAGCACCACACCTTGCTCTGCACTCCCTGTGCAGGGGGACAGGGCTGGACAGAGCCAGGAGGACAGGACAGGGCAGGTCAGCAGCAGGGTGAGCACCACACCTTGCTCTGCACTCCCTGTGCAGGGGGACAGGGCTGGACAGAGCCAGGAGGACAGGACAGGGCAGGTCAGCAGCAGGGTGAGCACCACACCTTGCTCTGCACTCCCTGTGCAGGGGGACAGGGCTGGACAGAGCCAGGAGGACAGGACAGGGCAGGTCAGCAGCAGGGTGAGCACCACACCTTGCTCTGCACTCCCTGTGCAGGGGGACAGGGCTGGACAGAGCCAGGAGGACAGGACAGGGCAGGTCAGCAGCAGGGTGAGCACCACACCTTGCTCTGCACTCCCTGTGCAGGGACATTTGTGCAGCACAGTGGGGCAGAGAGCTGGGGCTGAGCCCACCCTGGTGCCACCCACATCACCCCTGCAGGACCTGCTGGACAGCAGCTGGACACTGCCCACCCCGTGCTGCAGGTACCAGGTTGCTCCCCACCCCAAAGGGTCTCCTTCAGGCAGCTCCTGTAATTCTCAGCCTGGTTTTTGACTGGGCCCTGGCAGCACCTTCCATGGGCAGTTTATCCCAGGCTGATCCTCTGCAGCCTCGTGGAGAGGGGTGGGAAGGACCTGCAGGACAGGGAGCCTCTGGCACAGCCAGGCAACACAAGTCTTGGGACTCCAGATGTTTGTCACATAAACATTTGGGGACAAATTCTGCAAGAGTCTCCCATCATTTGTGTTGCCTGTGCACACCCACGAGTCACTGAGACAGCTCCACATCCATCCTCTCCTCTTTCTGCTGGCTGATTCTTCCTCCCATCCCTTCCCCAGCTCCACATCCATCCTCTCCTCTTTCTGCTGGCTGATTCTTCCTCCCATCCCTTCCCCAGCTCCACCATCGCTTTCCAGGGGGGAGCAGCAGCCCAGCAAAGCTTCCCCAGAGCCCAAACTGCCGAAGTGTCACTTGGTGAGGAGAGCAGGGTCTGTCCCTCCTGCATCCCCTCCGTGCACTGTCCCTGAGTCAGAGAGGTCTCACAGCATCACCCCCCACACACAGAGCTCAATGCTTGGCTCAGAGAAATCCCATTTGCCCTCCCCAAAAGGCCTCCCAGGACCTCCACATCCTCCACGTCACCCAGGAGGCAGAAGAGCTTTCCACAAGGGAGACAAAGGAAATGAACCGGGGCAAATCCCCCACCCACGGAAACCAGGCTGGCTCTGGTGATTCCCAGTGATTTACAGCAGCTGGCTCTGGCCAGGCCAGTTCAATTCAAACCAGCTGAGGCTCTGGCACCACCCGTGGGGCTGGGGAATGAGGAAGAGAAGGAGAAGGCAGGACAGGGTTGTGTTTAGGCAAAGCAGGCCCAGCCCTGGCTGGAGCTGGGTGTCCTGAGCCCCAACTCTAGGAGCAAGAGGCATGGGGGGCTGTCCTGCAGGGTGTGGGGGTGTGTCCCATCACCCCTCAGGCTCCCCAGCTGGAAAACAGCCCTGGGATGGATTCCCAGCAGGTCTGTAATCTCAGGCAGAGTGGAATTCTCGTGGCAGAGGTGCAGGGATGGGAAGCTCAGCTGAGGTCAGGGATATTTCTGTGGGGAGAAGTTGCTGAGGTGACTTGGGGTTGCTCTGAGGGTTCTGGACTGGACTCCAGAGCAATGGTGTCTCTCTGACTGCTGTTTCTTGGAGTGGATCCAGAAGCAGTGGGGCTGCGGGAGGATCTGTTCCAGGTGTGCTCTGCCACCCTGGCTGCTGGAGATCCCTTGTGGGGCTGAGCTGAGAATGTGCAGGTGGGAGCTGCTGCCCACCCCTGTGCTCAGGGCCAGCAGGTCCTAGATCTGGCCAGGGCAGGAGGGATGTGCAGCCAGAGCTTCCAAGCTCGTCCCTGCTCCGTTGTTCACTGCCCACCTGTCCTTGTGTCACCTCTTGCTCTGCCCAGGGGCTAAGGTGTGACAGCAGCAGGGAACATCTGCGGAGCTCCAGGATTTCTGTGCCAGGGAAAACCAGCACCAGGTTCATCACAGCCACGTTGGTGTCCTGAGGACATCAGCAGCCTGGGCTGAGCAGAGTGCTGCCAGCAGCCCATGGCCTCTCTGTCCCTTGTCATTCCCTGCCCCCCAAAATGCTCAGGGGAAGCTTCCCTGGGCCCTTAGGTCACTGCACAGACATTCAGTTCCCTTACAGACTTTTCCTTCGATGTTTATGGCCAGGAACATCTTACCAGGGCATTGGATCAGGAATGTTTCTGTTCCCTGAGCTCAGTGACACCAGGCAGCCACGTCCCAGTGCGTGGTGGCATCCTGCCACCTGGGCATGGCTGGGACTTTGCTAGCAAATCTCCATCCACTGAATACTGGTTTTATGGAATATCCACTCCTTTCTCAATGCATTTCAAGTTTTATTTGATGTTCAGTCATGTTAGATGAGAAAAACAAATGGGAGGCATGAGTGGCTGGAAGCCCTCAGTCATCAGGGTTTGAGGGGCCTTGGCTGGGTTGTAGCTGGGCAGAGATCTCAGCTGGGGCTCCTGGAGGAGGAAGGGACCCCTCTGCAAATCACAGGGCTCGGGTTTGGCCCTGGCTGGGTCATGCTGGAAGAGCAGGAAGCCCGGTATTCCCAAGGGTCTCTCCTGAGGAGTGGGAGCAGCAGGGAGCCATGGGGCTGAGATGGCCACTCTGCCGTGGCCAGGTTGAGAGGGGCTGGGGCACACGTGGGTCCCAGGGGCTGGTGCTGAGGGGGTTCCTGGTGGTCTTGGCACCACACTTGTGTGGGTGTCCAGCTCCCTGGCTCCCTTCTCTTGTTGGTTCCTCCACTCCAACTGAAAGAGAAGCTGCTGCTCGGCTCGGGTGGTTTGGCTCTGCTGCCAGAGGGGAGGTTTGGATTTAGGGTCCATAAGGACCTCCCAGAGCATCTCCTCTCCACCTGATGAAGCTCCCCATGGTTCTGAACCCAATTCCTGCTCCAGGGACACCTCCTGCACTGGCACTGATGGGCTGAGAGGGCTCGGAGCACCCAGTGCCCCACGTCTGCCCCCCGCACCTGGGCCAGCTCTGAGCATCCCCCTGAGATCACCGCCGGCCCCATGGCCCTGTCCCAAAGCTGGCTGCCATGAACATGGGCCCTGTGGACTCAGCCGAGCTGCAGCCAGGGCTGTGGCTGGGAAATGCTGCTGCAGCCACAGCCCTGCAGCCACAGCCCAGCTCTGGGCCTCAGTCTCCCCTCCCAGCTTTGTTCAGTGTCACAGTCAGATTCTGCACCTGGGATGGGAAACCCTGGATGTATGGACAGACTGGGGAAGGAGAGGCTGGAATGCAGCACCATGGGAAGTGCCCTGGGGGTCCTGGTTGATGGACAGTTGGATCTGAACCAGCAGTGCCCTGGCAGCCTAAAGGGCCACCATGTCCGGGGAGCATCAGGCCAGGCAGGGAGGGGATTGTCCTGCTCTGCTCTGGGCTGGGGTGGCCTCACCTCGAGTGCTGGGGCAGTTCTGGGTGGCACCACATAAGAAAGACACTGAGCCATTGGAGAGTGTCCAGAGGAGGAGAAGGAAGATGGGGAAGGGCCTTGAGGGTCAGCCATGTGAGGAGTGGCTGAGGGCACTTGGTGTGTTCATCTGGAGCACAGGAGACTGAGGGGAGACTCAGCACAGTTACAGCTGCCTTGTGACAGGAAGAGAAGGCACTGATCCCTGCAGTGACAAGTGACAGGACCCGAGGGAATGGCCTGAAGTGGTGTCAGGGGAGATTTAGGTTGGATATTAGAGAAAGGTTCTTCCCCCAGAGGTGCTNTACAGCTGCCTTGTGATGGGAAGAGAAGGCACTGATCCCTGCAGTGACAAGTGACAGGACCCGAGGGAATGGCCTGAAGTGGTGTCAGGGGAGATTTAGGTTGGATATTAGAGAAAGGTTCTTCCCCCAGAGGTGCTGGGCACTGCCCAGGCTCCCCAGGGAATGGTCCCGGCCCCGAGGCTGCCGGAGCTCCAGGAGCGTTTGGCCAGCGCTGCCAGGGATGGACAGGGTGGGGTTGTTGGGGGGTCTGGGCAGGGCCGGGGGTTGGACTGGGTGATCCTGTGGGTCCCTCCCAGCTCAGGCCATTCTGTGATTCTTGCACACAAGCAATGGGGCCTCAAGTCCTGCTGGGGCTGTGGCAGGTGCCACCCTGGAGTGTGACACAGCCGTGACAAAGGGGGACAAGGAGGGGGACTCTGCAGAGCTGCTCCCCAGGGTTTCATGTTGTGGTAGTGGAGAGTGGGGAGGGTCTTCTGGTCTGGCACTGCCCCTGTGGCCTGGGGCAGGATGTGGGTCTGTGCCATGGGATGCCAGCAGCATTCCCACCT
>VZTX01028122.1:0-23206 GCA_013400915.1 Pardalotus punctatus
GGCGGACACGGGGGGACACGGCCTGTCCCAGAGTGGACACGGCGAGGATAAGCCGGGCACAGGAGTGCAGGGTGAGGGCCCGCGGGGGGTCACGGCACCCCTGGGCTCCCCTCGGTCCCCGCTGAGCTGCGTCCGGCCTCAGCCCTGGCTGCTCCCGGGTGTCCCCCAGGTGCCCGGGCCCCTCCACCGGCCGCCTTTCTCGGCTGCTTACTCCGCACGCATTCCCTCTACAATTAGCGCATGCTCTTTAATTAATTTTCCTCTTTTCTTGCTTCGCCCAAATGATCCCAACTCCGGCGCGGTTGGGGAGCGCACGGCGGGTAGCGCTGCTATTTATGGCGTTCCCTGTCCATGCTGCGGCTCGGGAGGCCAGGACGGCCGCGTCCCCCCGGCACCGCATCCTGTTCTCAGCCCTGGGACCGGCCAGAGCTCAGGATTTTCTGTCCTCGTCCCCGTCTTGGGGCCAGCCGCTCCCCGGCTCTGTTGGGCAGGAGGCAGCTCTTCCCAAACTCCTGAGCTGGGGCAAATCCTCCTGGCCACAACCACGGTGCTATAAGGGAAAACGGAGCGGAATCAGGCAAAGCTGCTGCATCAGCTCTGTGTGGAGTAAGCTGTCACACGTGGAAACTTTCTGAACACCCAGGGGAGAGGGAAAAAACCCTCCAAGAGCTCCTGAGGACGTTGCCAGCAGGCAGGGGTTGTGGGGGAGTGTGTGAGCAAGAAGAGGATGTCCCCAAAACCTCACACAACGGGAGCTGAGGCGCAGGGATGTGACAGAGGGCACAGAAACCAGCTGTGGCAGAGGAGATGAATCTGAGCCACGAGGCATCACCAGGACACATGGGTCACCCCCAGGGCTCCCCTCAATTCGAGCACCAGGGATGGGGTGACCACCTCTGGTGGCTTCCAGCTGCAGCTCTGAGCCGCACAGGAATCCATTTTTCTACCTCTAAAATGCTTTCCCCCTTTAAAATAATCATTACCAATAAACAAATATAGCAGCCAGGGTGTATAAGCATCAAATTAAGTAGCTACACGCATTTGTTATATTTGATATAGCCTTGTTAACTGGAAATTCCCAGGTTTGGGATATGTATTGATCTCAGCAAACATATATTATTTTACTGTAAGTACCAACAGCCATTGTAGTTAATATACAACAGTTTAATTTAAAATGCATTAGTTTAATAAAAATGCATAAAACAGAAGGGAATTGCATTAGCTTCAATAAAAAAAATTCAATTTCATAAATATTATCCAGTGTTAAAATGCATTGATTTCCTGAGAAAATGTATTGGTCAGAGGTAATTTACATTGGTTCGGGTGGGAACGTCCCGGAGTGTATACATATGTATTAGTTTAGTCAAATGTGTCTGATCACAGAAAAAAATACTGGTTGGAGCAAAAGATATTCATAAGGAACCGGAGCGGAGCGAGCACGGGGTGGCTCTGGAGCATCCTGGCACTCTGAGCTGGCTGGGCTTGGCCAGCCCTGGGGCTGGACACCCCCAGATCGGCTCCGTGGGTGCTCAGACTCGGGGGTACCGGGATCTGCTGGGATCCCAGGACACAGGGAGTTGTTATCAGCCCCGTGCAGGCCTCGCTGGGGCGCAGGGACGCCTCTCGCTCAGGCAGAGCACGCGCCCGGCACAGAGCGGGGGTTAATCAAATCCTTTTGACTCCATTTTTTATCGAGCTCTAAGAGGGGCTGGCCTATTAATTAGAAAGGCTTTTTCATGTAAAACACAGGCTCTTTTGCAGATAAGAAGGGGCGATGCTTGATTTTGCCACGGCACGGATACGTGTGTTATTCCTTGACATCCATTCACAGGCTGCAGCCACTTCCCACAGCTCTTTTGTTCGCTACGGGGCTCCAGAGGCAGATTTGTGCACACAGACATATTTAAAGCACTCGGGTTTTCCTGGGGACCAACGAGCCCCCCCAATATCCACAGCAGGAGAAGGATATGATGTGCCTGGAGGCTGGATCTGCAGGCTGGACCAGGATCCTCATGGGAGAGCAGGATCTGGCCCGTGCAGCTCAGAGATTTCAGCTGACAGCGAGAAGTGAGCAGTGGAGCACATGCTCTGTCACAAATGACAGCAGAAACCCAGGCAGCCATCTGCACCCCATCCCCATCCCGGATTTCTGCGCCACCCTTGGCACCACCGACCCCTCGGAGCCACCATCTCACCCCAAGCACAACCTGGGCAACGCCAGGAGAGACCCAAGTCTGGCCTCTTCCAGGCCGGGCAGCCAAAAATGGACATTATTCCTGGAAGAACAATATTCTGGGAGATTTCCACAGCTCCAGGGCTTCCTCCCGCGCCGCCAGCCGTGCCCCGGCACGGGCACGGAGCCGGGGATGGGGACGGGCAGCGCCCAGGCGGCGCCGGTGGCTCCATGGCCAACCGGTCCTGTGAAACCACCACACATCACTTCCCTGATGCTTATGGATTTTTCCTTAATGCCACAAATTAAGGTAATTGGGCTCGGCTGGCCGATGAATCCGGCTGAACTTGGCAGGAGGAGGGACCGTCCGTGCTGAGATTGATCCCCTTCGTCCCTGGCTGTGCCCGGGGCTGGTCCCGGCCCCAGCTCTGCGCCCGCGGCTCCTTCTCCTGCCCTTTTGCTCACACAGACCCCAAACCACACTCTGAAATCCCTTCCCTGAGCTGCAGCTCCATTCAGACGAGATGCTCATTCCCGGATCAGGAGTTTTTCTCCTCTCCAGGCACTTTTCCCTACGCATTTCCCCGCTGCCTGCTGAAATCCTCCCCGTCATGCCATCCTCGCTGGCTCTGCCGTGGCAGGCGGGCGGCGAGTGCCAGGGATTAAACACGATATTTGTGACCTCCGGGAGAACAAGGGCAGCGTCTGGGCAGAGCCCGGAGTTCCAGGGATCTCGTTTCACAATCCCTTCTGTTCCCAGCCCTGTCCCAGCCCTCCTCGGCACGCCGAGGGGACAATGCCGGGCAGCGGGGCCACCAGCCCCGCGGCCACCGGGTCACGGCCATGCCGGGCACGGCAGAGCTTGGGGTCCGAGGGGCATCCTTGGGCTCCCAGCACCATTCCCACCCCAGCATCCGCCTCCGGTCTCATCCCGGGCAAGGCGACAGCGAGGGGAGATAAAATGAACAGGCTAAAAATACTGAAAACAAAAGGGAACCACCCTAGAGCCCGGTCCTGGCAGACGTCAGGGCTGCTCCACAGGGGCAGCAGGCATGGAAGTGGTTTTGTGGGATTGCTGCCTGCCTGCCCGTGGCTGAGCCGGAGTGTCCGGGCAGCGAGAGTGTCCTCACCCCCGGCTGCTGCGGGATGCGACCCCGGCATGGGGAGAGTTAAATGTGTGTGTCCCACCGAGCAAATGTTTGGCTTAACTGGGTGACAGGTGCCTCGATGGGGGGTGACACATGAGAGAGGAGCCCTTCGTGCCTGCCCGGCCCTGTGGGAGCTCAGCATCCGCCCCCGGCCTCGCCCCACAGCTCTGGGGTGAGGCTGCAGCGATGTCGTTCCCGTTCGGCCACAGTCAGGATGAGCCGGCAGCTGCTCCTGCTCTTGGAGCATCCCAGGGGAGGGGACCCCGGGCCGGGGGGGCTCCTCTGCCTCCAGCAGCCGAGCAGCTCCCGGCTTTGCCGTGCCAACGCTGCGGTGGGGCACCAAAGCCCTCAAAGATGCCTGGAAGCTCCAAGGGGAAACATCCATATCCCAAGGATTGTGGCGGGGGGTCCCCTGGGGCCAACCCCTCCCTGCTGTCCCGGCGGAGGGGACAAACCCGGCGCCAGCCCGAGTGACAAAGGCAGGTGAGATTGTCCCCGTGCAGTCCCGGCTCAGCATCCCCAGTGTGGGAGCTGGGGCCACCCAGCACTCGGTTAACCTTGAAACCCCCCCGGGCTCACATGTCACGTCAGCCGGTGACAACAACAAGCTGCTATTCCAGATTAGAGAGAGAGAGAGACGGAGAAAGGCAGAGACAACAGGGTTGGGGGCAGCCAACTTACCTATTACAGCCAAAAGTGGGCATGGGGCTATTTTTAACCCCGAGGGGGGTGTATTTATTGTTTCAGCCGGGGGGAGCGAGGGAGTGCCTCCGGGACACCCCTCACGGTGACATCGGCGGCTGAGCGAAGCCATGGTGAGTACCGAGAGCCCAAAGCTCCGGCAGGAAGGGATAAAAGCCGTCAGATTTTTCAGCAGAAGAGCTTTAACGGGCAGGGAGCGAAGGAGGCAATAGGGAGTTGAGGCCAAGGGTCTTTTCTGCCCCAGAAAAGGGGTGAGCAAATTGGGGAGCATCAGGCTGGATCAGCAGAATCCCATGGGGAACAGAGAGGTGTGTCCCATGCTAGCAGAGCTTTCGAGTGAGGGCAGAGGATTTTGGGGTCCAAATGCCGTTTTTCTCCTTTTCCTTCCTCCATGCAGCAAGAGAAAGGGCTGTTTTGCCCCCCCAAAACCCTGCTCCTGACAGACCACCATGAGAGGGAACAGCTGCAGGAGCGGGCTCTGGAATGAGGGAAGATGGGCAGGGTGGGACAGTGAGGGGCTCTTCAGTCCTTCAGTCCTCTTTAAAACACACATTGACCCATTTCTGGTTGTTTCAAGCCCCAGTGCAGAAGGAAGCGGATTTTTAATTAAGCCACATTTTAATATCTGTACAGCAGGGTAAAGAACTGACCACAGCCCTCGTGTGCAACCTCAGCAGTGCTCCCAGAGCCAGGGTTCCAACGGGGATATCTCACCCCAGTGCTGACCCTTTTACCTGCCACTGACAGAAGTGATTTCACTCCTCATCTTTCCTCTGACCAATTTGTCTAAATTCACCAGCAGCTGTAATTTAAGCAGGAATCTCAATGCCCCTCGGTATCCCAGAGCTGTAGGGGGAAACCGCCAAGTCCCCAGGGAAGAGAGCCCCAGCCCAGAGCTACCATGAAGGAGTCACGACTAAGAATAGGGCAGTTTCATGATTTTATTCCACCCCATAAAAAGCCAGTGAGTTAATGGTGCATACTTGGACCCCCGCAGGCACCCAAGAAAGCCAAGAAGAGGATTGAAGGTGCTAATTCCAATGTCTTCTCCATGTTCGAGCAGGCCCAGATCCAGGAATTCAAAGAGGTAGGTGGGTGTGGTGGGAGGGACGGAGGGTCCTTGATGTGATGTGACCTTCAGCTCTTTCCTTGGTGCTCTCAAGCGACAGCTGGTTCACACCAGGAGGCAGCACGCCCGCTTTTGGGTCGTTTTATTTTAAAAGTGAGAATAGCGACTCTGTGACACCGTTAAATCCGGCATCGCCTCCAACCTTCCGAGGAGCCCGCATCCCGCAGAGGAGCTGGCGGCATCCGGGGGAGCTGGAGAACATCTCCCAGCTTGCTGTGCCGGGAGCTCTTACCCCCTGCACGGCAGACACATGGTCCTGTGCGGATTCCAGTTCAGGGATAACTGGCCCCGGCTGGCGGAGCTGATGGCTCAGGGTGGATTCTGTCGCTGGTCTCATGCTGGGGTGAGAGGGTTTTGGCCAAGGAAAGGGTTTGTACAGCATTGGGGTTTGGGTTGTCGTCACCCCAGGGTGAAGGATTGTGCGGGATTAGGGTGGGCAAGGCCCCCCAGCCCATCCTGGAAGGGTTCAAAATGCCCTTTTCCCATCCAAGCTGAAAGGAGGAGGAGAAAGCTATTAAAGCCCTTGCAAAGGCTGACAATTCTCCCTCTCCCCGTGCTCCCTGCCCTCCTCCTGTGCTTCCAGGCGTTCACCATCATGGATCAGAACCGGGATGGCTTCATCGACAAGGCGGATTTGAGAGACACCTTTGCTGCCCTGGGTGAGCCCCTCTCAGCAGCCCCCCCTCCCCAACATTAGACCTGTTAATTGAGAAACGAGCGGGGAACTCTCATTTAACCAAGCCCCTGCCATTAACCAGCTCTCCCATTTTGCCAAAACCCTCCTGATCCAAACCCAAGCCTGGGAGATCCCGCAGGGGTGACCCGGAGCAGCTCCCACAGCAGCTCTGGTTTATCCCGGTGGCAGCGGGGCCAGCTCCCGGATTACACAACCAAACGCTCCCGGCCTTTTCTGTGCTTGGAAGCACCTGGCTGTGCCCATCCCACGGCATCCCAGGGGGGTGTGGGCATTAAGGGGATTTAGGGGATTTGTGGGAGGCTGTGACACTGCGAGCTTGGCTCTCCCATCCGAGGTCAGCATGAATCAGCAACGGGGCCCGGGGGTTCCAAGGACAACCCGGCCTCAGGAAAAAGGATGCAGGCACTTGATCCTGTTTGCTTCTGGTGCTGGGGGACAGGGAGAATGCCAGAGCAGAGCCAAAACACCTTCCGAGGAGGGCTGAAATATGGGGCAGTGAGGGAAGGAAGCAGCACAGCTCAGTCCTTTGCATCCCTCTTTTCTGTGATCCTGGAGCCCGAGAAGCCGGAGCCAGAGCTGGAGATGATTCTCCCACCTCACTCCTGCTACCTCCATTCCTCGTCAGAGGTGGCTCCTCAGAGATGTGCCCCCTCCCTCCAGTGGGGGAAAAACCCTCAGGGAAGGGTCCTGCGGGGTGTATTTTTAGCCCCCAGCACACAGAGCCGGACACAGACCCATGACTGACCCAAAGCTGCTCTCCCCAGGGCGCCTGAATGTGAAAAACGAGGAGATCGACGAGATGATAAAGGAGGCACCCGGCCCCATCAACTTCACCGTGTTCCTCACCATGTTTGGGGAGAAGCTCAAGGGTGAGGGGGCACCTGGGGAGCTGGGGAGTGGTCAGTGGTGGTCAGTGGCATCCCTGTGTCCCAAAACTCCTGCTGATTTGCAATGCCAACCGTCCCTAAGTCCAGAGATCGGGATCTCATCCCACGTCCCCCCAGCCTGTTAGTGGTGTCCGTGCCTCAGTTTCCCCAGCTATTTACAAAACCCACACAGCCATGCTGCTGCTGTCCCCATAGGAAGAGGGGACAGGAGTTCTTGCAGCCCCTCCGAGCCTGCTGACACCGGCAGTGCCACCGGTGCCCACCATGGCTACAGCCGGAATTTAACCCATCATCCCAACCTGAATCACACACTTAACCCAAGGAATGCAGCCTCCTGCGGATCTCCAAGAGCTCACAGGGCCCCAAGGGCTGCGCCTGGAGCTCTATAAATACACTCCAAAGATTAGATAAATGCCGGATGCCGGAGCGGTGGCGACACCGCCTGCTCTCTGCTCCTCTGCATGCCACCAGCTTCACTCCCATCTCCAGCTGCAGGGTCAGCATTCCTGCCGGGACCCCACTTTCCAGTCTGCTCCCCGTCTTTCCCCCAAGGCTGGGGGAAGCATGAGGCTGCAGCTGCCTTCCTATTCACCATCTCCATGGCTTTGTCACCTGCAGGTGCTGACCCGGAGGAAACGATCCTGAATGCATTCAAGGTGTTTGATCCGGAGGGGAAAGGGCTGAAATCTGCCTAGTGAGTGCAGGGATGCCTGGGGCAGGGGGTGAGGGGGAATATCCCCACGAGGACCTCCCCAGTGCTCACTGCGCTCTCTTGTTTGCAGCATCAAAGAAATGCTGATGACGCAGGGAGAGAGGTTTTCCCAGGAAGAGGTAGGAGCTCCTTCCCACCCTCTCCCAGCCCTCCATCCCACCAGACCCCATCCCTCCTCCCAGCCCCGGTCCCAAACCCCTCCCGTGCCACCTTTTCACCCCGGCTCTTCCCCGGCAGATCGATCAGATGTTCGCAGCCTTCCCTCCGGACATGTCCGGCAACCTGGATTACAAGAACCTGGTCCATGTCATCACTCACGGCGAAGAGAAGGACTAGGCCAGGCTCAGGGCTGGGGCTGGCGCTGCGAGATCACCTCTCCCTAGGTCACACGGGGGTTCCCTTTCCTCCTCCCCCGGAGAGGCATGTGCCTGGGAATTTGGCACGGGAATGGCATCCACATTAAACTGCCTTTTGGCCAGAGGAAATCCAGCTGGTGTGAGCAGTGCTTGGGCTTGTGTGGTGAGTCTGTGCCCAGGGCCAGCGCTGAGCTCAGGTTTACTTTAGGCAGCAGAGAGTTGTCAGCTTAGCAGGGAACATCCTGCGAGCACACCCATCCCCTGTATCCCAGGCCCTGCCCTCGGGCACGGCGCAGGATTGGGACCGCGGTCCCCATCTCCAGCTGTGGGAAGTGAGCTGGGTTGGGTGACAGGGATGTCACCCTGTGCTAGAGCAGCTGATCCTGCCCCCAGCTGCGGGTGCTGTCAGCAGTGGATGAAGCCATGCCAAAATATCATCTGCTGAGGTTCTGAAGCCTGTGGAAGGTGTTGGGCTCCTTCCAGAGAAGGAACCTGGAATGATGTGCAGGACACAGAAGCTCAAGAATGAAACTGCTTCTTTAATGCAACTCTGATAGGCTCTGTGCTATGAGTCTCCTCCTCCTCCTCCTCCTCCTCTTGCGAGAGCTGGGGATCTTGGCCAGCTCCTCCTGCTGCTTCTGGATAACGAGCTGACGCAGCTGAGCCAGGCTCAGAGGCTCTTCCCCTGCCCAAGAGAGCGGCCACCCCATCACACACAGCTTTACCGGCCCCCTACAGCCGGTGGGGCAGGGCAGGCTGGTTGGGATTGACGGGGAAGGACGCGTGGCAGCAGGGGTTGGCCAGGCAGCCCCCAGGAATTGGGGAACGGCTGCTGCCTGGTCACAGCCCCTCTCTCCCACCTCCCTGCTCACCGGTTTTGGGGACAGCACTTTCCAGGCTGGGGGGCGGCGGGTAGAGCTTGGCCTGGTCCATGACCCTGAGGAGGCTGGAGCATCCCTGGAGGGGGCTGATGAAGGCCTGGGAGCGCTCCTCACGGTCCACAGACGTGTAGCGCAGCAGGGACTCCCTCAGCAGGAGCTCCTTGAGCTTCTCCTCCACGGGGCCTGGGTGGGAAGGAGCCGTGTCCCACCATGTCCCCGCACCAGGACCCTGCCCAAACCCACCCCTGGCTGGCAGCCTGATTCCTCAGGGTCAGGGGGCCAAGGCTGGGTCACAGAATCATGGAATCACAGAGTCATTAAGGTTGGGAAAGACCTCCGAGATCACCCAAGCCCAGCCTTCAGGTGAACACCCCACACCTCCCAAACACCACCGTGAAGTGCCACATCCACTTTATTTTTGGAACACTCCAAGGATGGTGACTCCACCGCTTCCCCAGGGAGCCTGTTCCAATGCTTGGCCACCATTTCAGTGAAGAAATTTTTCCTAATATCCAACCCGAACCTTCCCTCGTGCAATTCCCCTTGTCCTCCGTCTGGCTGCCTGGGAGAAGAGGCCAACACACACCTCACTTCAACTCCCAGAGCCAAGATGAGGATTTGGGGCCCCACTGGGTTGTTTATACATCCAACTTAGCTTCCAAATTTGCTGGGAATTTGGCACTGCAAATTCACCGGTGGCTGACGGGGCAGGGGCAAACAAAATGTCAATTAAAACACAGTGCGAGCGGGTGGTGGAGAGACACAGCCCAGGGCACGTGGCACAGGAAGAGGGGCAGCTCTAACCTACCGAAAATTGGCACCAAGCTCTCCCCGAGAGGCTTCACCATCTTTGCAGTGTCACACTCCATGTCCTTCAAGAGGGTCTCCACACGGGATTGGATCTGTCCCAGGAGTTTGCTGCTCTCTTTGCATTTGTTTTCATACCAGTTGGCTTCCTCGGTGGTCTCTGTTATTTTTGCCTATCAGCAAAGGTTTTCTGTCACACCAGCCCCTCTCTGGTCCCACCGCCCCAGTGCTGCCCCGTTTCAGTCTGGGGACAGAATCACAGGATGCCAGGATGGGTCAGGTTGGAAGGGACAGTGGTGGTCCAACCTCTGGTCAAGCAGGGTCATCTCGGAGCACAGGGACATAGGATTGTGTCCAGACGGTTCTTGAGTATCTCCAGTGAGGGAGACTCAAGACTCCAGACCCCTAGGACAAGCGCTGGGACAGACAGGGATACGCTGGTTTTCCATAGGGAATTCACGGCCACCGTACCTCCAGCTCCTGCAGGACACGAGTCCGGGCTCTCTCCGCTTGCTCCTCCTCCATGGTCATGGCCATCATATCGTCCTGTGGGCACACAAGCCCGTGGAGGGGGTACTGATGGAATCCTACCTGAGGTGCCAGACGGAGGCTGGGGACATTCCTCAGCCCTGGGAGCAGGGCATGGATAACCCCAATTCCAGCTCCAGGTGGCCCCGCACGGCTGGAGGAAGATCCCGGCTCTCCGGGACACTGCAGTATTTTTGCTGGGTACACGGTGGCAGCATTGAGACACGTTTAGCTCGGAGAACACAACCGAGTTACGGTTTTGGCTGCTCCTTTGCATCCCCCCAGTCCCACCGGTGCGGCTGGAGCCAGGCTCTGGTGTGGGCAGCGATGCCGGACACTCGGAGAGGACAAACCCACCCCGACCCGAAAGCCCTACATGGAAAGGGGAGACATGAAGGCCCTGGAACAGACCTGGATTTCCTGGATCCTCTGCTTGAGACCCTCATTCCTGGCATTCAGCTTAATGGCATAGCCAAAGAGGATGAAGAATCTCCTGTCCTTCTCGAGGAAGTCCTCCAAGAAATCGTTGATGTTTCCGTCCGTCAGCTCCAGCAGACGCCTGTAGGCCACCTCGTAGCTCTCCTTTTGGCTCTCCTCGGCCCGCTCAGCTGCCTCAAGGGCTGAGAAAGGGACAGAGAGCTGTGGCTGCCCATTGCAGAGCCTTCCCTGCACTGCTGTGGGGTCTGGTGAAGTGCTGGGGCAGGAGGGAGCAGTGCTGGAGGGGCAGAGGCTGCCTCTTTCACCAGGAAAATAAGCAAGGATCTCATGGGAATGGAGCAAACGCCATCCCCTAGCAGGAGGATAGAATGATCAGATTAGATGAGATGTTAGGAAGAAATTCTTCCCTGTGAGGGTGGGCAGGCCCTGGCAGGGGTTGCCCAGAGAAGCTGTGGCTGCCCCTGGATCCCTGGAAGTGTCCAAGGCAAGTCTGGAGAGGGCTTGGAGCAACCTGGGATAGGGGAAGGTGTCCCAGCCCATGGCAGGGCAGTGGAACTGGATGAGCTTTAAGGTCCTTTCCAACCCAAACCATTCTGTGGTTCTGTGATAAAAGGAGCCGTGGCTGCACACAGCAGCAGCTCCCTGCCCCAAGGGCACCCCAAGACACTCAGCCTCACTCAGTTATCCCTGTTCACCCTTTTTGCTTGCTGGGTGAAGCTTGGGAGGGGGAGGCCGTGGGCAGGCCAGGGGTCCTGCAATTCTATAAACCATGAGCAGCCCCTCCACCAGCTCTGCAGACTTTGGGTTTGTGGTCCCACTCACACACGTTCTCCTCTGATACCTTCTCTCGCTCTGGCCTGCTCCTTCAAGTTTGAGAGATCTGTGCTTTTGGCGAGGAAGAAATTTTTCAGTCTGGTCTCCTGGTGAAGGGCACACTTCCTCTCCAGCACCCTGATGTCGTACTGGATAGTTTCCCTGTAGCGCAATTCCCGAATGTCCGAGACCTGCATCAGGTTGTCCATCCTGCACACGGAGAGCAGCACTCACATGTATGAGGGTCTGCATTCCTGGCCGTTCCCATCTATCCCATGCCAGACCTGGCAACCCCCTGGGATGTTGTGCCCGTTCCCAGCTCTCATCTGGATGGAATGGTGTGAGTCCAAGGCCAGCAGCAATCTAACTCAACTTTTGGTGGGGTTTTGTACTCAGGCATAGCACCCAGCTCAGGTGGGACTCAGGAAAAAGAGACTCTTCCACCCCATCCAAAGAAATTCACCCCGATATTCACCCCTGGCAGCAGAGGTAGACTAAAACTCCCTGGAGGCACCAGTCTCACTGACCAGGCACCCAGCTTGGCACTCAGCTCTAGATGAGAGCAGTGAATCCTCTCTCTGAAGACTCAGTCAGTCTCTCTACATCGATATTCACCCCTGGCATCACCCATCAGCCCCGAGGGAAACCCAGAGGGTTGACAAGGCCACCTACCACTGCTCATAGTCTTCCGTGGCTTGCTTGATAACAGCGGTCAACAATTTATTCTTCCAAATCAGCTCCTTTTCCATCTTCCAGTAGTAGTTGTTGTAAATGGCTTTCTGGGTTTTCAGGTTTGTATTCTCTTCTCGGAGCCTGCTGTTTTGGGTCACAATGGTGTTGTACTGGACAGTGACCTGGGGAGCGCAAAGGAAAAAGTTTGGGACTGGTGAGGGCCTGGGGGGTTCAGGTCTCTGCTGAAAGACCTTGACCGGAGCAGGGTCAAACACAGCCCTAGAGGTTTGAAGCTGGCCCTGCACTGTCCTCCTCCCCAAGGGAGGAAAGGCAACAGAAGACCAGGTCGATCTCAACAGAGACCTGGAGCTGGCGTTGTCCAAGGCGAGGCGGCTCCAGGCAGCCCGGTTTGATCACGGAACAGGTGCAGACCTTCAGGCCTCTTGGCACAGCACAGGGGCTGCATTTGGGTCACCGAGCCTGAAGGAGCCTTTGAGATATTCTGGGAATGATCAGGCCAGGGGAACAAGCCAGGTGCTTTATGCAGCTTGTGTCAACCAAATGCGTTTGTCCTGTGTTTTGTCCTGACCAAAACGGTCCCAGGCCCCTGTGTGACCCCACACGTGTCATCCAAAAGTCTCCAGAACATTTCCTTACATGATTTAGATTCAACTCCAGTATTTCAATCCTCTTCTGCAGGCGTTTGTGACTCTTTGCTTCCAGCACCCTCCAGGTTGTATTTCTCTGCTTCACAATCTTTTTTTCCAGCTCTGCAACCTGCACACACACAGAGGGAAAAAAACCCAGGAAGTATAATCTCCACCCCTACATTCTGGATTCTTGTCAGGACTTGGAGCCAAAGAAAATCCCCCCTGTTGACCTGAACTACAGCAACCATGTCATTAATGAGCTTGCAGTTACAGGAGCAGCTTTAATCCCAAAGGATCCCATCCCACACCTGCAGAAACATTAACTCAAACTGGGCATGGGTTTATTTTTGAGTCACAAAGCAAGCACAGCTGCTTTTGGAGGGAACTCCAGCAGGTGTTGAACGTGGCACAGCAGCTTTGGTAGGGGTATTGTGCTGGCCAGGCAGGAATCTGCTCAGTCCAACCTGGGAACGAGCAGAGGAAAGCTTTTGCCAGAAGTGGGGAGCTGCCAGAGGAAATAAATCCATGGAAGAATGAAGCCGTTGGAGAACAGAGGAGCGGGGGACAGGTGGGGGAGGGATGACTCAGGCAAGTCAGAGTTATCATCCCTGACTGAAGGCTAACCCTGTTGGGAAAGCTCTGCAGCTGCAAACTACTGGAGCACATTCCTTCCCGTCCAGCATGGGCATCTGGCTCAGAGCACGAGGCTGAAGGCACCTGTCACTTCCACAGCCCCATGTTTGCCCAAATCCAACCAGGATGTCCTCGGGAGAAGGGATAGGACATCCTTCAGATGCTGCTGCTCCTCTATTTGCCACATCTCAGGCAGAAAAATATTCCAGTTTTGCCTCTTTTTCAGGAGAATAAGAAAAGTGAAGGGAGAAGGAGAGGGATGTTTGTGGCCCCAGGCTGGTGTGTGCCATCACAGAGCGGTGCAGGGACTGGTGGAACAACGAGGTTGAGATTCCAACCTCACTTTTCCAGTCAGCGCTGCTGACTTGACTGGGAGCCTGGTTCTATCCATTTGTCATTGTCACGTGTCACTTGCCAGGGGGAATATTCCAAGGCCTGAATTAAACGTGTTTTACATTGAGGAGTGTCAGCCACAGCTCTCACTCCGTGACTCTGCCCTGCTGTGCTCAGGCAGGGAACAGTCCAGGTGCTCTCACCTGCTTGACCAGCTCAGCTAACATGGCTTTTCTTTCTTTGATCAAGGCATCATTCTTCATTTTGGTCTGCAAAAGGCTTTGGACCTTCCTAAGATTTCTCTTTTCCAGTATCACATTTTTCGGTCTGTACATCTGGCTCAGCATTACTGTCACATGTCTGTCTGCTTCCTTCAGATCCTTTATTGCTTTTCTGTAAAAATCGAATAACAAATAACATTTAGCACATCCCATCTGCCAGGGCAAGTCCTTACCCCTCCCCATCTCTGCACTGTGGTCCCCAGAACTCTTTATAAAAAAGAGGGAGCAATTTTTTATGTGGGCAGATGGTGATAGGACAAGGGGCAATGGTTTTAAATTAAAAGAGGAGAGATTTAGATCAGATGTTAAGAAGAAATTCTTTACGCAGACAGTGGTGAGGCCCTGGCACAGGGTGCTCAGAGAAGCTGTGGTTTCCCCATCCCTGGAAGTGTCCAAGGCCAGGCTGGACAGGGCTTGGAGCAACCTGGGATAGTGGAAGGTGTCCCTGCCCATGGGATTCTATAAATCTGTGATCTCAGCATGGAGGAACTTCCCAAACTCCAGGCAGCAAAGCAGAGCTGTACTCACTCCTGAGCCTGGATCTGCCGCCAGATTTTGGCATCGTAAAATTTCCTCTTGGACACTACGTGATTAAAATGGGTCTGCAGCTGCCTGATCTCCTTTCTAGCCATTTTGTCCTTCTCTCTTTCAGCGAGCTCCGAAGGGTCCAGGTTCGCTGAGGCTTCTCTTCTCTGCCACAGAGAGGGAGGGTTTGGTCACTTGGGCAAACTCAGCCAGCAGTGGCAGCGGGTGAGCGGCATCACCAGCTCCAGCCCTTCTCCGGCACCCGAGATGTCCATCCCCACCCAAAACACACAGTACTGGCTGAGGAGGAGCCAGCACCTCGATTCCAGGACAGGGAGAGACCCCCACCCGTGAGGAGGGCAGGCGATGGCAGGTTGTCACCTCTTCTATCACCCAGCACAAGAGCGAGGACAGAAGCAGCCCCACAGCTACCCAGCACCTCGCTGGCAGAAGCCAGCCGGGCTCCCACTGCTGGATGTGAATTTCCAGAGGTAAGATCCCCACAGCAGATCCTCCACAGTCCCTGTGAAGCTCAGCTTTAGTTTATCCTTCTTTTTTACCTTCATTTTTCCCGTTTAACTCTGCCCGTTGCTCTGTAGACGCCTCAGGAAGGGAACAAGCGAAGCTCTGCAGGTACAGGGTTGCTTTCCAAGGGAAAAAATGAAACAGGAGTAATGGGGCGGTTGTGTCCTCCTGCCCATCCCTCAGCACCCGCTCGCGTGCTTGGCACATGAGGAAACCATCACAGATGGCTGCAAGAGGAATAAAAGGAGAGCGTTTCTAGTGATGTCATCGTGAAATTATCGAGTTTTATAAGTAGGGGAAGAACAGATGGTTTGAGCTATTCCACCCCGTTCAGTACCTGGGTTTCCATAGAAATTCCAGTGAGGCCAGTCCCCCCCACCCTGTGCCAGCCAGCAGAATCCCTGTAGAACACCTGGATTCAGCCCCCCCGTCCCACCAACGCCAGGAGGGCACTAGAGTGGACCCTGCACCCCTTACCCCCAGAGCTGGTCCCCAGCAGCCACACCACAGCCCCTTGTGTCCCCGTGTCCCCTGACACTGCTCAGCCCCACACAGGGCGCTGCGGTTCCTCTCCAGCCAGGAGACAGAAGCACGGTGGCAGTGGGGTGTTCCCAAAGATCAACCCCTATTTCCAGCAGGAAGCTCAGGGGAGAGGAAATCCTAGAAGGGAACTGCTCCCAGTCCCATCCTGCACTGCCCCAGGCTCTGTGGAACAATCGCTGGCCTGGTTGCCATGGCAGCATCACCACAATGGAGCAAGAAAGGAGGTGCTGGGACCCCACACTGCATGGACCAAAGGGGTTTTCATGCCCCAAAACCAGCCCTGAAGCACTTTTCTCCAACATCTCCCTGGCTGCATGTCCACAGCAAAGAGAAACCCTCATTTGGAATTGACCCACAACCTGGAATTCGAAGCCTTTTGCTCCAACAGGAGCCACCAGGGGGTCACCATCCCCAGCAGCGCTTTGGGATCGTGCCTGCCGCTCCCTCCCCATCCTTCCCAGAGGCTTTCTGGGTTTCCAGCCTGGTTTTAATCTGTTTTACTCCTGAGGAGACCATCACCACATCACTGCCACCACCCTTGGCATCCAGAGCAGCAACAGTTGGCACTGCCAAACTGGGGAATGGTGCTGGGGACAGGGATCGGTTAGGTGGCTGATTTGGGCACAGATTGAGGCTTTGTGCCTGCTTCTCTCCTTTCCATGCAGGGAAGCACACGGGAGCTGTGGACTGAGTCATAAGAGCCGTGATAATCCGTTCCCTGTAAGCTGGAGCGCGTGGCCAGCTCCTTCCCAGGGACTCTGCAAGCTCTGAGATCCCTGGAGGGCAGGAGCACGGGGGCTGCGTTTTGCAGCCCTGGAGTTGCTTACTCAGCTGTGGGATGAAGGAGAACAGAGCAGTGCTGAAGGTGAGCAAAGGGCAGCCTGTCCCAGTTTGTGGGGCTGCGGCGAGTTCAAAGCCACGAGCAAAATCCCCGACCAGAGCATCGGCACCTCCCCGTTATCCCGGAGACTTTGATGAGCTAACAGCCCAGCCACCAAGTTCCAGGCTAATTCCCAGCCAGACAGGCTCTGAGGAGGCATTTTACTGGAAATCATATTCATGGCAGAAAGCAGAATGTGGTGTTTGATAAGGAAAATCACAACCGAGGGCAGAGCCACGCTGGGAAGGCACCAGAGCCTGAGGATCCCACCAGGGCTGGGGGAAGTTCCCAGAGCTTTTCCCGCTGTTCCTGCATGATTAACAGCTCTGTGGGATAATGACAACAAACTCTCCAAGGGTGAGGTTGTCACTCAGTCCTGGTGGCGCTGGCTGTGTCACACTGCACATCCCTTCTCTTCACTCTCAGCAGAACCAGGGCCAAACCTGCAGTTCCCAATAAAGGTAGAGGTGCAGGGGTGAACATTATTCCTCCAGAAACAATGCCACTCAAAATCTTGTTTTCACTTGGCTTGGACTAGTCCAGCCTTAAAATACAGCCTATATTGTCTGCCTTTTTTGTGTCCTTCTCCATGGACAAATTCTCAATTGTTTAGCCATGAACAAGTCAGTAAATTAAACTATTCAGGAGGGCTCTGATTTGGTAGAGTCTGTGTCTGTCTCCCTCATTGCAGAAACACTGATTTGACTAAAGAGGACTCTTTTCACCCAAACAATGCCCAACTGTCAGACTTACTCTCGGTGAGGGTGACTTCATTGTCTGGAAGGACCTTTCAGCAAAACAGTATTTGGAGCAGGATGAGATTGTCCATAACATCTGAATCCAGAAAGTCTCCAGCTTCTGGGAGAAACAGAAGAAAAGTGACTTTCTGTGCAATTTTCAACTTAACCCATCTTCCCTGATTCAACAAGTACATTTAACGCTGATTGACATGGAGAAATTATTCCTTCAGCAGCAGATCTGGGGGCTAATTAAAACTCCTTGTACTATTTTAAGGGATGAATTCTGATCTGTGCAAGCAGTGTAAACTTCTCCTGATTCCAGCAATGATTTCCCTGTGTCCCCGGGTCCGGTTCATGGGGGCTGCAGGGGATGGTCCGAGCTGGGCTGGCTCTGAGCTGAGCTCCCACCTGGGAACGTCCCATCGACGTCAAACAAAATCTCTGGGGTAAGATGGAGAATCGAGCCCATATTTTCATGCAAATGTAATACATTCATGTTACTTAATGCCTATTTATAATAAATCCAGAACTTAATTCTACTTAACCCGTCTTTAGTGTTTGACACATGAAATCGGTGAGTCAGAGGGCTATATACGGAACTGTCAAAACTTTCTTTTTTCCCTCCTCTAAAAGCCTGGATTAAATTATAATCAAACTCCTGTCAGCTCCAGCAGCAGTGCTGGGATGCGCAGGAAGATGCTGACAACTGCTAAGGCAGCTGGTGGTGGGGAAAGATCTTCTCAGGCAACAAACTGATGGCTAAAACCTCACAGAAAAGGTTCTGGATTCAGAGACACACAATGTCCATTCGCTGAAATCACAGAACCAGAATGGCTTTGGCTAGAAGGAATCTTAAAGCTCTCCCAGTGCCACCTCCTGCCATGGGCGGGGACACCTTCCACTATCCCAGGTGGCTCCAGGCCATGTCCAGCCTGGCCTTGGGCACTTCCAGGGGTGGGGCAGGCACAGCTTCTCTGGGCAACCTGTGCCAGTGCTTCAACGCCCTCTGAGTAAAGAATTTCTTCTTGGTATCTAATCTAACCCCTCCTCTTTTAGTTTAATATCATTTCCCCTTGTCCTATCGCCATCTGCCTGTGCAAATGTTGTGCTGTGGGCCTGGAGGGATCCCTTGGCTCATGGTGTCAGCTTACCAAGACCTGGCCCGTGAATGGTGTCCCATGAGCACATTTTCTACCCAAGTTTTTATTTCTTTTCTCTGATGAATGTCATCTTCACATATGCATGAATCAGCTTTCAACAGGCAAGACCAGTTTCGGCCCAAAACCATCATGAACACATTGAGAGTTGTAGACCTGCAGCTTTTTGCAACTGGCCTGAGTTTTGCTTTGTGTCTCTTACAGAAAAGGTTTAATTTCAAATACAGACTGCCTCATCCTCAAATGCTGATCTGTCCTCTCCCTGCACGATATCACTTCTTGCCTGTCCTTCCAGGGTGGGGTAGAGACTTCCCTGTACAGTCAAATGGCTTAAAACTTTTAAGAGTAATTGGTAGAAGTAAGGGGGCAGAAGACTGTTGGCTGCCTCCTCGATTACAGCTGTAATTTCTCCACACTGCAAGAGGAAATTGTCATCATAATTTCCTGCAGATGGTTTTCTTCTGAATTGCTGACACCAAGCGAAATGTGATTTCCAGCAGTGAACTGTCTCCTCTGTGGCTTTACTGGGTATTATTTCAAGCATCACTTTAGGAGCAAGTTCCCCAAGCTTTGACTTTAGGAAAGCAAAACTCTCCCACAGCAGGCTCCGCCGCTCCAGCAGAGCCAAATAACGTGGATTTCATCCATCTGTGCTGCCTCCCAACCACCTTTGGCTGCAGCAGGTACAGCGTGCTGAATTATTGCTCAAAAGCTGCTGCCGCGGGGGGGATAGGCAGGAGGAAAATAGCCAAGGATGTGCTGAAAGCACAGAAAGGAGAGACCTCCAAAAATTTCACTGGTCTGAGGTCAAACCTGGCACGTAACAAGCACATAGACGCTGCAGGATGGTTTTAGCTAAAGCACAAGAACAGGGGACTCAAGGACAGGGCCGTTGCAGAAGCCGGTGTCACACGAGGCCGTGTCTGACCTGGAATGGGGCTCTCTGTGCCAACGTGGGGCAGTGGCCCTGGCACAGGCTGTCCAGAAAACCTGTGGATGCCCCATCCCTGGAAGCGTTCCAGGTTGGATGGGGCTTGGAGCAGCTTGTTCTGGTGGAAGATGTCCCTGGAGTGGGACACCTTCCACCAGAATGGAATGGGGTGAGCTTTAAGGTCCCTTCCAACCCAAATCATTCTGGGATTCTACGACTTTATTTTTCGCTGTGATTTAGGCAAAACTGCGCAAAGTCATGCTCAGCGGGGCTGCCGATCCCTCGGCAGTTTTGGAGGCACCAAATCCAAGCAGGAGGAAGGGTTTTGCTCAGGGCTGGGACATGCAGCGCCCCCAGCTCTCAGAGTCTGGCCGAGCACTTGGCCACGGCTAAGCCGAGGTGATAAATTCCCACCGTGACCTGCCACAGCCCGTTCTTCCCCAGGGAAGTCTGCTGGCAAATCCAGAGCTGGAAACCCTCGGTGCCAGATCGAGCTGGGGATCACTGGCAGGAGGGGTGGGCTGTGTCTGAGAAAGCAGCACATCACAGGGAGGGCTGCAGAGGAAATTCGCTTTTCGCAGAATCCAGCGGCTCCGTGTCAGCTCTAGGCAGAGCTGGGCAGCACAAGGAGAGCACGGAAGGTACAGCCTGGTTTAGAAGAGCTATTTCCAATTAATCATTCCTGATTACTGTCCTGTGCAAGGCTCCTGGTCAGGACTAAGAATACCGTATTAATTGAACACACTCTGCAAGTGGCTTAAGGCAATTGAGGATTTGCCTGTATAAGATCACTCAGGGAAACTGTTTTGAATTAACATTTAAAGGCAATTAATTAAACTGCTGTATGGGTGTTCTGCACCATCTGCATCCTGTTCTTTTACCTTTCTTTTCCAAATCAAAGGAAGATCACTTGATCTCTGGGTTAGGCACAGGAGGAAAGTATCCTGGGCAGCCCACAAGCCCCAAGAAAAGAAGCACAACTGAAATAAATCTGCCTGGAGGAATCGCACCCAGATCCAGCCTGGTGGGGGGATGTTGATATGGACAGTTCCAGAGCTTTCTGTGACCCCAGTTTTGGCTTTATGGGAGACTTTTGGCCACTCTTGCTCCCTCCCAACAGCAATCACAGCGCTGGAAAGACACTGAGTGCTCCAACTGCTCTGCTCTAGCTCAGTGACGTTAATGCCTGATTAAGTAGGTGACGATACCAGACAGCAAATGCTCAGCCAAGCACAGGCACAGGACCCAGGGTGGATCAGCAGTGGCCCTGCCCAAGATTAGCCCGGCAGCTGGAGCAGAAAGCTGAGGACAGAGCAGCGAGCAGGTCCCTGGGATGAGGCAGAGCACAAAGCTCCCTGGAGAGGAGTCAGCCCAGCAAAACCACTCAGATCATTTTTGTTTGATTTAGGACATGTCTCCTTGTAATTAGCCTGGCTTGGCCCTGCCGTTTTCCTGAAGCGGGATTTCAGCCCTGCTCACGCCAGGAATAGCCGCTTTCCCAGCCTGCTGCCGGCACCACAGCCCTGCTCTGGAGCAGGAACAGATTGTTCCGAACAGTCTGGTCCATTTGCCATTCCTACAAGCTGGCTGGATTTGCTGTTTATTGCCACTCACTCAGCAACTGATCTTTTGCAAGATCCCAGCTATCAGTGCCTCCCCTCCCGTCTGCTGCTGCTCACGGCCCCCGAGGCCAGGCCAAGGCTTTACAAGAGCCATCAGCTGATTTTTGTAATAGCTGTTACTCAAGAGTTCATTTAAATTAAAGCTTTAGCAAAGAAAATCCCAAGGGCTTGGGCTGCGTGTTTCTCTTAGTGTAAATCTGAAGCAGCTTCCAAGGCAATGCAGAGGTGACACGAAGCAAAGCTGGGTTGTAATGAATCCTCCTGGGTGTTTTCCCACATTTCTGGGACTAGTTCAAAAGGGAGATGGGCTGGAAGAGGGAGCCTGCTTCTAACCCTGCTGCTGAAGGAGATTTGCCGTGGGTTTGATGTGAAGGGAAGTCATTCCCACCAGCCAGGAGCTACCAGAGCTCCCTGCTTTTCCCACTGGGACCTTCCCAGGCAGGTGGGGGCAGGCTGGGAAAGCCAAGGAGCGCTAGGCTGGCCGGGGCAGAGGGATACAGGGATGCAGCCATCGCCTGCTCACTGCTCAGAGGGAGGAGAGGAGCAGGAGGCGGCAGAGCTGCGCCAGTTGCTTGGCAACTCCCTTGCAAATCTCCATCCTGTCAGAAAACATTTTTTCCAGCGATTTGGATGGGTTCTCACAGGCACAGGATCAGGTTTGGATGATCAGGTGGTTTTAAGAAACCACATGTTGTACCTGGAGGGGCCACACACCCGTTTTGACCAGAAGCTGGGTTAGGCTGATTCCAGCTCAATCCTTGTGTCTCTCCATCACTGCAGGAACAAGGCTGCAGTGGCATCGTCCCCTGCTGATCCCAGCCAGGCTTTCTCCTGACATCCCATGCCCCAGCTGTCCTTCAGTCCATCCATACCTGGCTTCCTTGAGCCCTCAAACTGAGTGGCCAAACCTGGCCTGGAAATCCATCGAGCTCTTCTGGGTAGTCACTGTGGTCTTCACTTGGTGTGCAGAAAAGAAGGAGAAGGAACATGGGCCAGGTTGCTCTCAACTTTTGATGGAGAACAAGCAAAGCAGAACGCTGGGTGCCATGCTGGGTTTGGTAGCAGAATTTAAAAGGAAAAAAAAAGAAAATGTCAAAACAGCCCCAAATCACTGCCAAGAAGGCTGGATCCTGGCACACGCAGCATCTCTGCGCATCTCTACTTTGCTCTACTCTCCAAATGCATTTCCCACGGGAGATGCTCCTGACTTTGTCACCTTCGAGCTGCAGAGCCAGCGAGGTGGCAGCAGGTCCTGCAGGAGCCCAGTGTCACCGTCAACATCGCCAGTTATCAACCAGGAGAGGAAGGATGAGCCATCCCAAACTCCCATTAACCCCCTCCGCACTTCAGCGTGAGCCCATTTGTGTGGGAGCCGACTCTTCTGCTTGGAGCTAATGAACGGGGAATTTCCTCAAGGGAAATAAAATGGTTTCAGCCTGAAAAGGCTTTTCTCTTCTGGATTTTTTGGTTGGGAACAGCAGCTGGAATTTTCCTCTCGGCTATGCTGACACAACCCCTTCTCCTCCAGTGTGGGAGGGGAATTTGGCCTGCTGATATTCTGTGCCAAGTTTAGATCGGGATAATGATATACTATTCGGATTTCTATAGATTCTCAGGTCACTTTGAAAACATGAATTAATCTTGACAACGCAGCTGCAAGGAAATGGAGGTTTCATTGTTCCTGATTGAAAGAGAGGGAAACTGAGACCTGGGGAGCACATGCTTTTTGTAAGGTTGCAGAAAAAACAAGCGACGGAGGCTGGGAGCAAACTCAGGGTCCCAAAAGCCTTTCCACTCCTTGCCGCGCTGCAGAGCCTCCTTCCCACACAAACCCGTTCTGGAGCATCATTTTACACCAGCCCAAAATGTAACTCCCTTTTTATATTTAGCTCCCAGGTTCTGTAAAGGGACGTTATGTAACAGACCTCAAGTGTGGCATTTTATAATTTACCAGCTCGACTTGTGCTGCTTCTAGAAAGCCGCCTGTGCGCTGTATTCCCCGGCTGAGCGCAGAGCCCTGCCCCATCTCCTCCTGAGCTGGCAAAATATCCCACTGGGCACCCATCTGTGGTTTCAAAGCCCCGTGGTGTGCCATCCCCACAGCCCCAGCCAGCCCTGCTGTCTCCCAAGCAATTCGTGCTGTTGCCAGCCCGATTTTTATCGTTGAATTCTCTGTTCCTGCAAGACAAAGAGAGGAGGCAGCTGGATGTGTTGCTCTCGGAGGGCAGACACAGCCCTCGCTGGTGGAAAATCCTCTTTTGGGTTGCAAAATGATTCAATGGGCTCTGAAATTCCAGTGGAAGGTGGGAGTGCACACAGGTACCTCTGCCCAGCAGGTCCCATCCATCCATCCAGCCATCCGTCCATCCATCATCCATCCATCCATCATCCATCCATCCATCCATCATCCATCATCCATCCATCCATCATCCATCCATCCATC
>VZTX01028122.1:23564-52238 GCA_013400915.1 Pardalotus punctatus
CATCCATCCATCCATCCATCCATCCATCATCCATCCATGCATCCATCCATCCATCATCCACCCATCCATCCCTCCAGTGAAAATGGGTGTCCCCAAATCTGGGAGTGAGGGTGATGCAGCCGGCAGCCAGCACCACGTGGTGATGCTCCGTTCCCTGTGTCCCTGCTGCTCCCACCTCTGGGCACACCAGGAGGGCTATGGACCCCCAGAAATCGGGCAGGCTTTGCACCCAGGGAGGAGAAGCCCAACCCAGAGCTCCAGAGGCCACATGGTGTCTCTGACGCTCAGTGCTTCCAACACCCTGCCTGCTCCTCTCTGGATCCACCGCTCCGGTCCAGCACAGGACCCTGACACCCTGGGAAGGCCCCACGTGGCCGCACACACTCGTCCCACCCGTGTCCCCTCTCTGTGCCTGACTGTGACTCAAGCACGGAGCCACCAGAGCAGGAAGTGTTGTCTGATGGTGGGAGCTCTGCCGGCTCCCTCTGCCTGCAGCAAACTGGTGCTGCTGGGCTTGGCAGAGAGGTTTTCCAGCAGTTCCTCTGCTCTGGCAGGGAGAATCCTCCCTGGACACTGCTGGCCCTACCAGAGGACAGGAATCTACCCCGGCACAGTGCAGGCAAATACCAAACCACATCTGCACTGGCAGCCCACAGACCCCTGCCCATCCACGTGTTGAAGCTCCTCAGTGCTCTGAACACCTACAGACTGTTTGGGAATCTGGGCTGTGAGGAGAGAAACACCAGGGAACCATTTTTTAGGATCCATCCAGCCAGGGAGGCTGCAGAGATGCACTGCAGGTAAAGCACCGTTGCAGGGCTGACACCTCCAAGGTGAGCTGCTGCTGGCAGGACAAACATGACTGACAGCGTTCCTGGCTTCCATCCTTGCCTGCAGGCAGAGGCGAGGAGACACGTTAGGGAATATTTGCTGAAGTGGCAAAACCCCCTGGCTCACCCCATCTCACCCCTCAGCCCCTCTGCTGGCCTGGGGCCTGGGACGAGCCAGCAGCAGCCCTGGCTGGGCAGATGGACAGACAGACAGCCCTGCTGGGCTCACCTCCAGGCCGGGACAACAAAGCCATTCCTCACTTTATTCAGCTGAGCTGAGCAATAAGGTGGAATGGCCTTAAATCCTCTGTGTGCCTTTTCCAAGTCATTATTTCTATAATGAGATATACAAACTGCAGCTCCCTGGAAGTTTTACCAGAAGCTTGGGTGCCTGGTTCTGCTGAGCAGCAAGAGCTCATCCAGCTGCCCAACTTCCTTCTCCCTCCAAAAGCCAAGCACTTGACTCCCAGATTATTTTAACCCTCAGCATCTGCAATAAACAGAATAAAGGACTTGGTGTGTGGCTCAGAGACGGATGAGGAAATCACCAGAAACTTCAAATCCTGAGCTGAAAATACAGTTTTATTAAAAATACACGTCCAGCCTGTTTCAGTGCATAAGGCTGTCCCCGCCCTGGAGTTTCAGTCACATCTCTGAACATCATCATCAAACAAGTGAAACAGAAAAGCATTAATTAATCAAGCAGTTGATGGCGCAGCATTTAAACGCTGAGCTTGGGAGAACCTGGGATTTAAAACATCACTTTGTGCTCCTGCTGCAGCCCAGGGGAGATGGGGACAGCCCTCATCCTGACAGGCACTTCCAGAGCAGGAGCAGCGGCAGCACAGGGATGTGTTCACCCAGCCGGGACAGACTTGACAATTTCCTTATTAATCAGAGCACAATGAAAACCCCAAACAAGAATGAGCTTCCACTACACAAATACCGAGTATCGAGTGTGTTCTCCTTATCCTTCCTGCTTGCATCCCTGGGATTCCCAATCTCTCCCTGAAGCCCTGCTTTGAAGCCCGGGGGAATTCAGCAGCAGCACCGCAGTTTCACCAAGTGACTCACACCTCTTCACCTTTAGATTTTATTTCCTCCCTGCTTTCTCATGTAAATGTTACTCTGCCAAGGTGCTGCGGCTCCCGGAGCACTCCCGGCATCGCCTGCTGCTGCTGGAAGGAGTGAGTCTGGATGAGACTGGGCAGGTCCCTCCACTAGCTGGAGCTGGGAAGAAAGAGACTGCGATGTGCACACTTGATAGTAAGCAAATGCATAATAAAAATAAGCGTAATATTTTTAAAAATTCAATTAATTAAAATGGGTCTGCGGTCAAGCAGGAAAGAGTTCCTGGCCTGGGTCTTCAAGCTACCCCTGAGCTCCTGCACAGACCCCAATGATGAGCAGGTTTCGGGGGGCAGCTCACGACCTGTGTCCACCCCAAGTTTTCCTCAGCAGTTGCCCCCATATCACTGGCCCTGGCACATGTTATGGATTTCCTTCCTGGGCTGGGGAAGGGCAGTGACCTTGCCACAGCCTCTGCCTCTTGTGTGCCAAATCACAGCTATAAAAGGGAGAAAAGTTCAGCTGAAAAATACAGCTCACCTTTTTATAGAAGAATATGGGATCTGATACATTCCAGTTGAAACCATTCCAAAACGCCAGGTGGGACTTTTTCTATATATATATATCTAAACAAAACCATTTCTTTCTTTAAAAAAAAAAAAAAAAGAAAAAAGAAGAAGAAAAAAAAAGAACTCTGGCAACTATCCCACGCCGAGAAAGACATTTAATTGAAGCCACACAAAAGGCAGTCGGTCTCACCAGCAACTGCACTTCTATCGCCTCCAGAAAGCCTGACGCACGGATTGAAAACCAAGGATGAATGTCAGCTGTCAGGTCCCTAAGGCTCTGCTGTGACCTACATGCTACTGAGAAAAAACCACCCAACACTTGTTTGAGGTAGCTTTGGGAGAAGTGACAATGGGAGCACGGCTTGGCAGAGCGGAGTCACCGAGTGGGAGCTGGGGTGAGGCAAAGCCCCTCTGCTGGGGAGCTTGTGGTGGGAATCCATTGGTGTTACCCAGGAGCAGCTTCCACTGGTCCCTTCCTCACCCTGTCAGAAAAGGTAAATTCACAGCAGGAACTCTGCAGGGAAGTCAAAAGCTGTTGGAAAAGGAAAGTGGAGCTGGAGAGCTGGAGGTCACCAAGGCTCTGGCTGTCAATGGAGGCTGCAGAGAACAAAGTGCCAGGTGCAAGGGGCTCCTCTGACTCCCAGCAGGGTTTCTCTGTCTCTGGAGATGTTCCTCCTTCACCTCCAGAGATTTGTGATTCAGGCTGAACTACCTGGGAAGAAGTGGTTGAGTTGGGAAGAGTGTTCCGTGAGAGTTATCATCAGACAACTCCAGGCACGTACAAACTTCCATAAATTACTTTCCTTCTAGAATTCTGGCTCGTGGCCACAAAATCCACTTTTCCTCCTCGTGTACAACAGCAAGGCACCTGTCCCTGCATCACCTTGCATGTGCAGGATCAAGGAGAGTGCTGGGATGTTGGCTGGATTGTCACAGGGAATGTGGAGTCTGCCCTGCTTCGGTGAGAATTCAGTAATAAGATGTCATGGCACATTTGAAGCCTAAATGCATCCTGGAATCATCAAAACTGTTCTGGCTGTGGTGTGAACACTTCCTCTCATCTCTATTTTGTTTTTTAAGCAGAAGGAATGGATGGCCCATGTCCACAGCCATTTGCTCTGAGACAGAAGTTTAACACCAGCCCTCCGTGTCTGTCAGGCTGACCTGGAGATGATGCAAAGCTGAGATCTCACCCAATCCCAGTCTTGCCCTGGACTGAATCTCACCCACCACACAAACACACAGGGCATTCTTCCTGCAAACAAGGAATCTCTTTGTAAACTGCAAAAAAATCACATGTAAAACATGGAGATAAAGAACAGGCAAATGGAGCTCCAGCAGAGCAGAGACTGGAACAAAAGCAGCAAAGTTCCAAGGCTACCTTTTCCCCCAGATTAATGCTCCCGACTCTCCTGCCTCACCTGCCACCTCACAGCTACGTGTGCATGGAAGAATTGACGGAAAAGGCCGATTTATTGGCTAAACCCCACCATTGTGCATTTTGTCATTCACAGCACTTGGATTTATCACCACATCCAGACCAAAATACTCATGATTCATCAGCAAAGGCAGCTGGCTGGAGAGCTGTGTGGGAGCCTGGTTCCTGGCTTTGGATCTGTCTCTGCTGCGACCCTGAGATGGGATTGCAGCTCCCAGGCTTGTGCTCGCTTTAAAGCAGCTCACAGCAGCACCCAAAGCACCCCGGGTGCCGTGGGGAGCCTTTGTCCACATTTCCCTTGGGTTCAGCCCAAGTTTTCCCTCTCTGCTGCTGGGCTAAGCCCCAGCATCCTCTCCACGGCATTCCAGGGGTTTGCTCGGATGAAGCTGCCCATGACCGAGAGGGAAGAGCATCCCAGGAGAAAGAGGGTTTCCTCAAGTTGCTTCAGGCGTCCTCTGGATGCAGGTGCAGGTTTTTGAGCCAAGAACACAGCTCAGCTCCACTTCAGCTGGGATTTTAGATGGGTTTAATCCGTTTCATACGCATTCCCTCAATTGACTAATCACTGTTAATTACACAGGATTGAATTCTGGCCATGCTCTTGGAGACCTTGGAGAAGCTGCTCTTGTGTGCCCAGGAGAGCCGGACTGGGATCATATCTGCTGCCCAAAGGCAGCTGTGACAAAGGCAGCACTCATGGAATGGCCTGGACACCAGGACCTGAGTGATGCCGATGGCAGAGCATGGATTCCAAGCAATGCCGAGGTGGAGATGCCCCAGCAGCTCACAATGGTGTGCCCAAAATACACGGACAAACCAGAAGGGAATCCAGGGATCAAAGGTGATTCCAGCCACGGATCCCTCCGAATCCTTTTGTACCAATTTTGGCGCAGTGTTATGTAAGAGCAGCCCAGCTCCTGAAAATCTGCCAGGCTCGCGAGCCGAGAGCAGCAAGGAGGAGGTGAGAATAGAAACAAATAAATAAGAATACGTGGCAGCTACCTCCACAATGGACCACATTTCCAAATGCTGCATATCAGCAGAAATCCCAGGTGGCCAAGAGCTGCCAATGGGATTGTTCTGGAATTTCAGGAGCGTAAGTGTGGAGAAATGGCTCGAGGAGCAAGGCGGCCATGGAATGCCAGAGTCTCTGTCTCTGCAGATTTTGCCCCTGCAGAGCACAGAAAGGGCATTGTGCGAGCAGAAGGCAGAATTTTGAAGATAACTACAAGGACGATGTCCTTGGTGGCTTGGAAAGTACTGAGGCCTATGAAAGATAGATTGTAGTCAGGAGAGTAGAAATTGGTGGCTTGGAAAGTACCGAGGCCTATGAAAGAGGGATTGTAGTCAAGAGAATAGAAAAAAACAGATTGTAGGGACCACGAGAGGGTGGGAACAGGTTGATGTGACTGTACAACTAACCAATAATAGAATGGCAAGTAGTTTTACTAACCAATGATTTTATGACATGTAATATGGCTAGGTGCTGCAAAAATGTACTTAAGGCTGTGAACCTGATTAATAAGGGGATTGATTGAAGAATGGAATAAAGATTGAAGGATTGAAGCTTGCTTATAAATCATATTGATTTGAGTGTCTTGCTTCATTCACCGACGGAAAATGGCGCCTTTCTCCTAAACGAGGTGTCTCTCAAATGAGGTTTCTCCTAAACGAGGTGTCTCCTAAACGAGGTTTCCCCCAACATTGGTGACAGTGTGGATTTTACAATAAGTGTCGCCGTTCTGCGACACATAAGGGAAAACAAAATCTGGATCAGCAAAGCCACTGCCCTCTGAACACTTGTCACCTGTCCCTGGGAAGGCTTTGGTGCACCAGCCTTCAGGCACCTGCTGGTGCTGGGATTTACCACATATTTCACCTGCACTTCCAGTGGGAAAAGGCATGAATGAATGAATTAGGGATCTCTGGGGGGCATGGAAGGTCTCTTACTCCTGCATCTCGTGTTCAGTGATGTGTCTCCCACTGGCACAGGCCCAGGAGCCGTTGACCAATAACAAACCATCAGACCTTCATCCTATTTCCACTCTCCCACTCCCCTGACAGCCCTCCTGATCCTGCTTTTTCATGGGTTTTAATTAGAGAAGCAGCTCAGCCATGAAGCTGGGCTGCGATCAGGGGCCGTGTCCCAGGCTGCAAACGTGCATCTCTGGCCAGTGCAACGATGAACATCCACAACGCGCTTCCCTCCAGCCACGTGACGCTGCAGCCGCACAAAAATGTCCCACTTTGAGAAGCCGTGGCCTCTCCTTGTTTTGCAAGGTCTGCTCCACACCACGGGAAAACTCCCATCCCTTTGTACCACCACATCCAGGCGAGCCATGCAGAGAGTCACTGCAAAGGGAAATGCAAGTTGTGCTCGCCCCACCTCTGGAAAAGGGGGAAAACTCCCTTTGCTGGGTGTCCAGCACTGGCTGCTGTCCATGTTTTTCCCTCTCCCCTCGGAGAACGGCTCAGCTGAGCCCGTGGAAGCCCACAAGGGCTTTCTAACCGGTTATGCAACTCCGTTTGGCAGAGCAAAGGGATTCCTGAGGAAGAGGGGAAGACGGGGCTCCACTCGGTGCCAGAGCAGCATCAACTGATCCGCCACGGCTGTTCTACACTTAAAGTAGGACAAAGCCTCCTTTGGAGCTGTTTCTCCTCTTTTCCCAAGCCGTGGAGCAGATGACAGCCACGCTTGCTCAGGGATGCTGAGCCATGGAGAGGACACATCAAAATGGCTCTTGTGCCTTGTGTAGCCTTGAAAGTCAGATTTATATTAGAAATTCACCAAGAGGGTGCTGGGTTTTCCTAATCCAAATAGCTGTAGCGGGAAAAATCCTATTGTGGTCACTGCTATATTAGAAAAGAAGTGACTTATGACATTTTTGTATGAGAAAGATTTTATTGGTAGCACTTTTGTGAGTATGAACCTTCCAAAACTCATCAATTGAATATTTTTCCATTTGAAAATACCTTTCACCAGAAACCCATGAAGAAAATCAACTTTGAATAAATAAAAAAACCCACTAGGAAGGGAAGTATGTCTCCCATGTCAAAATAACCTGTTACAAAATTTTCTGAGCTGAATTTTTTTTACATTTGGTATCAAAAATGTGATTTTAACAAGCTGGAGTGTTGACAGCTACTGTTGGGGGGAGTTTTCAGATGGAGACCTGCTGCTGAGACTGGGAAACCATCAGCTTGGTGGAAATCAAGGCCTGGCTCTGGTGTGCAGGGTACACCCATGAGAAGAGCGTAAGGAAGTCTCTGCAGGAATCCTGCTGCTGGCTGGCTGGGAATGAGGTTTCATTCAGTTTCTGTACGAGGTTTGAGTCCTCTGAGAGCCCCAGGGCGAGGCTGGAGGCTCAGCAGCAGCCGCCAGCCCCGAGCTCCTCGCCAGGATCTGCACAGGAACGCGCAGGATCCACAAGTTTTGTTGCTGGAGGGAGATCATGGCACTGCATGTTTTGTAAATAAAACATGACACTAAGAAAACTCCTGCCTGTGCGTCATCAGCTCCCTTTGGAGCAGAACACGGACCCTTCCATCTCCAGATCAGCCTCACAGCTTGTTCCAGCTGCTCCTCTTTTGTCTGACAAATCGGCGCCACCGACCCCCAAAACCCTGCTGAAATTTGGGGGTTAGCAAAATATTTTAGGCGTGAGAAACAAGAGGTGTGCATAAGGCTTTATCTTGGTTGTAACACCGGGCAAGCTGGGTGCAAACAGTAGGAGTTATGAAAACATTGGAATCCTGGCTGAGGAGCGAGGCAGGAAAAATAACACCTGACCCACAAGTCACCCATTCTTGTTTTGGCAGTGTTTGCAGAGCCTGTGCAGATCTTTGTTTTATATATACACAAACACACTGAATTTTATAGGCTTAGCAAATTTGTAATCTAAAAGTGTGGGTGCCTCACATTTCTTAGGATCCACCTACAAACAGGGATAAAACAGGGAGTATTTAATTATTTTCTGCACATATATACACGTATGTATGTGTATATAGTGTAAATTTGTATTATATTGTACACATGGTACATGCATGTGTATGCATTCTTAAATATATGTACAGAACAATACTGAAATCTCCTTATTTTTCTTCTGTATGTAGGTGGGTATTATATATATTATATATATATATATATATTCTTAAACTTAACCAGATTATGAACAACAATACAATAATAAAGCAACATATACAAGGGAGAGTGAGGACAAATGAGGGGAAAGATGTTTTACACAGAGGCTTCCAAGGAATGAGACCAAAGCAGTGATTTGTGGCATTTCAAGGGGGGAAAGGAGGAAAAGACACGGAGGTCCCAGAGCTGTGAGCAATTTGTGCTGAACAAATCGTTCATCATCATGTATTTGGCGAAGTAGAAAAAAAATGGTTGACAAATTGAAAAAAGGGGTGGAGATGTTGGTACACGAAGCATGAGCTTCAAAATTATGGAATGTTTCAAACCCATGTGCAGAGTTTAAGGACAAAGGGATTTCCCTGATTGTTCCCTCTCTGGAAATAAATCTGTTCCCCCTCTAGATATCAGTTTTTGTGAGCAACACCGGAGAACAAAATAGTTTCACGATATTTATAACACCTCAGCTGGGTCCCTTTTTTAATCAGGGTGTGGGGCAAGGCTGGTTATTTCCTGCAGAGAAACACTACCTTATTAAAAAGATAATTTTGTGGTGGCATTTTAATATATCTCTGGCTCCCCAGGGAGTTTACTGATAAGGAAGGGTCCTGATTTTTTATGAGAAAGACCCTGTGCAAAAATCCAGCCCACTCCAAGCAGGACACCAAGTGTTGGCAGCTGCTGTTGAGATTTGGAGCTGGAATGAGGCACGTTGGTTATCAAGGTGATGAGGCCTCGACAGATTCACCTTTATCTGTCATTTCTCTTCTTTCTTCCTGGCTACGCCTCTTTTAACAAGAACTGACAGTGCTTTGGACCTTGCCTGATATGGTGAGGTAGACTCTTTGCCCTGACCTTCTTTTGAAGGGCTGGATCTGTCCTTCCAGAAGTGTGGAGTTTCCAAGTGAATTCCCAAGTACCTTTCCTGGGTTCTGAGCTCTCCCCCTCCATCCCATTTCCCAGAGCATTAACAGGAGTCAAAAGGATTCAACACCCCACTAAAGGTGCTCAGATCCCCAAATGAGCCGTCCCTGGAGAGGAGGTAACAGCTGAAGGGTGAGATGAGATGAAGATATTTCCAGCTGAAGGCTGAGATGAGATGAAGATATTTCCAGCAATGAAAACAAGGCCAGGAAGGTTCCTCTGGAAACACAGGACCAATTTTCCTTGTTAAATAATTCAGCTAAGTCCAAGAGAACAACTCGCCCTGCAGAATTAGGAAGGATTTGAAAGAGAAAGAAAGCATTCGGTGCAAGAGCCGGAGGGGGCCGTTCCCGGAGAAGGTGCAGCACAAAAATAGATGTAAATCTGCAAAGGCTGTCACGTTGAAGTAAATCTGAAGTAACTCTATTGTTTTCCATGGGGTTACTTTGGGTTTACACCAGCGTGACTAAGATTAGCATATCAGCTTGGGCGTGCTCCATACGATAAGTGTTCGCTCGGGCAAGTGGAGCGTTGAGGCTGTGCTTGCAAGCGGCCAGAGCCGGTGTTTCAGGTAGACTCTGCATCCTCTTATCTCCTTCCTCCCGCAGACCTGAGGTGTGCTGAGACTGCAAGTCCTTTGCTTTATCTCCCGCACGAATCCGAACTCTGCTCCGGCCCCACCACGGCAACGAGCCGTAATGAATATTGTATAACTGCTGGCAGGAGGAATCCGCCAGGATAGTGGGAGCAATCCACGCAGGGAAGGGAGGGGAGGAGGAAAGAGCTTGACACAGCCATCCCTGCCAATTAAAGTAGGAGTAAATAAAGCAATTAAACAATGTTCAACCAGACAAGCAGACTGAACAGTGGGAAAGGCCCGCACAGCCCACCTCCAGGGTAAACACAGTCCAGTTGGTGAGCGCAACCTGATTTAAGCGCTTGTAGCCACGCCGCAGCTACATCTAGAATAAAATAATAGAAGTGTGAAATAAAGTAGTGAGATGCTTTTGAACCGGGAGGTTAATTCCGTCATCCATAAGGATTTCAAAGTGCTTTTTGCTTGTTTCTTGAAGCATTTGCCGGTGTAGAGCCACGTGTCTGAAGGAGCTCTGGAGCTGAGGGGCTGCTCAGGACGCGTTGCCTCAACCTGTGAGGCAGAGGGGGCCTAGGGTGAGGTGGAAAACACGAGGGCTGGGCCCCCCCTGCCCTAAAGAGGGGAGAACAGCCCCAAAATCCCACCTGCAGCCGCTGTCCCCCTCCCGTGTGGGTGTGTGGGGCCGTGACCACAGCGGGGATGAGGTGAGGGCGATGGTGGCTCCTTCCTGTTCCCTCAGAGCCCAGTCTGCTGGAACCCTACATGGCCCCGACCTTTCTTCCCAGAAAGAGTGACCGGACACTGGAATGAGCTGCACAGGGAGCTGGTGGAGTCCCCATCCCTGGAGGAGCTCAAGGAACGACTGGACGCGGCACTTGGAGCCACGGTCTAGGTGACATGGCGGTGCTCGGTTATAGACCGGACCCCACGATCTTGGAGGTCTTCTCCAACCTAATGGATTCCGGGATTCTGTGACCGCCACCGCTGGTTCCGCCGCGACTGTCGCGACACCGGGAGGCGGCACCGCCGCACTACTTCCCGTCCCGGGGGCGGAAGGATCCCTCACGCGGGGTCGCATTACCCCGCCCGCTCTTCCCGCCCGCCCTATAAAGTGTTTCCGAGGAGCCGCGCCGCGCGCGGTGTATCCGTGCGCCGGGCGAGCTCGCTGAGGGACGGCGGCCATTTTGTTCAGTGCTGGCTCGGTGCTGAGGGGGCGGGGGGGGCAGAGAGAGCGAGGGAAGACGCGGAGCAGGAAAGGGCAAAAACCAGACAGAACGAGGAGCGGAGTCGGGCCGGCCAAGCCGCGAGGGAGCGGCGGGGAGGGCTCCGCCCGGCCGCTGAGAGGCGATGGCGGATATAGACAAGCTCAACATCGACAGCATCATCCAACGGCTGCTGGAGGGTGAGGGTCGGGGACGGCGCGGTTGGGGAGGGGGCGGCCGGGCCGATGCGCCGCGTCCCGCCCGCCCGGCGGGCTCTGAGGGGGCACCAAAATGGAGGGGCGAGAGGCGCTTTGTCTGCCCGGGGTCGCCGCCGCCTCCCCGCCTGCCTCGGCCCCACAGCCCCAACTTTCCCCTCAGCCCGTGCGTTTCCGAGGCGTTTCTGCCTTTTGATCTCCCTGTGCAATGCTGGGGCCAGCCGGCTGCCCCCTTCTCGTCCCCTGCAGCTCTGAGGGGACGCTTAATCTAGTAGTATTTTCGAGCGAGGGGATGCTTAATTTGGTAGTATTTTCGTAGGGAGGTCTTTTGAAAAGCCTGGGGTGTTCTCTTTGCCTTTCACACATACACATGGGAGCAGTGCATGGCTGGGTAGCTGTGGCGCTCTGGAAATAAGACTCAGCGTGTTTAAAGAGTGTTGAGGCAGCTTTTCAGCAAGTCGGGAGGAGACTGTCATGGGTTTCAGTGTGTCCTGGGTTTAGCTTTGATTAGCCGCTTGCATTAAAGCTGCCGCAGGATTTTGGCTCTTAATTCGTGACATATGGTGGGTTTTTAGGTGTGAATAGAGGGTTGGGTTTTGGTGTTTCAGACAGTCTGAAAAGGGGCTTATTGTCTGGTATTGTTGATGCTTTGGGGTGAAAAGAGTTGCCTGGGAGTTTGTAAATGCAAGGAAAACCTGGGAGTTGCAGGGGGTGTCTCCAGCATCATCTCTTCGCTTGCAGGGATCAGCACTGGACTGGGATTGACTGATTTTAGGGCAAAAAGCTGAGAAGTTGCCGGTGACAAATTCTCTTCCAGGCACCAAGGAAAATCATAATTATTCAGAGAAGGAGGCTGTCCTGATCCAGTCTCATTTCACGTGTGTCGGAGCAGGCATCTCATCTGGACTTACTCTTGAAAAGCTTGGTCAGGGATTTAACTTTTTTCCATTTGGCACAAAGTCAGCTGAGATGTTGCCGAGAAAAATTATGAAGAAATGCCTTTTCTTACACACTTTCCTTCTTACAGGATTTTGCTTGTGTAATGCTTGGATAGAAAAAGGTCAGGCAGAAGAACAGAAATTCTACTCTAGAAATCAAATGGAGTTAAAAAATCCTGTAGATGAATTATGGGATTATTGAATAAGTAAAAGTAAATGGGGTTTTTTCCGCTGATCCGTTTTGGGGTTTGCCTGTAACCAATTTAAACTGCCCTGGTTTCAATTATTTAAAGACTTCCCTTCATAAAGTTAGACCAGGATTTTCCTGAAAATCCAGTAGTACAACTTGTAAATGTCAGGTCTTGTATGTCGTATGTTTGGTGACATATTAATACATGCTCAGTTGAACTGCAGGTATTACTTATAGTTCTTACTGATTTCTCCTAGTGCAACTAATACAATATTTTCAATGTGTAAATTCTTAATTTTTAAAGGCGTGGACCAAACCTTTCCTAGAAAGAAATGCAAGTGATTTCTCTGTTTAAAGTTTTTTAAAGTAGTAAGATGCTCTATGTCAATATGTTCTGCTCTTACTCAGTTTATATCAACATTTGATGTTTGGAGCAGATAAGAGTTCATAACTCAGGTTTACTGACATCTTTTAAGAGGTGCTTCATGCAATTACAGACGTTACCTGAGGTTGCATCAGCTGCCAGAACTGAAATTAACTTTTTTTCCCCTTTATTAATATTGCAGCTGGGATTTTGGATTCCTTGAGGCAATGGTTGCCTTTCAGTATTTAAAACAATTACTGGTTTTAGTAACCTATGCTAGGGCTTTATTTGTTGATTATTAAATGTCTGTTCTAAACATCTTTGCCAGACAGAGTAATGACTGACCTTTGTGTCATTTTTATACTTTTTCTTCCTGAAACACAGATGCATTTTAGCACACAATGCATTTTAGATTTAGATCAAACAAATTATTGTTTTTCAGCGCAGTTTTGGTGGAACAAGTGCATAATGTTAGTTGCACAAAGTGTGGTGTGCCCGTGAGCTCTGTGTCAAGGGATACCCCTTCAGACAAGGCTGCCCACAGATCAAAATCATACTCAGGCATGAGAACACTGCAAAATCTGGTTTAATAATTTGCACATAAACTGAGTTGCCCAAATCCTTGTGCAAGCTGTAATTTTAGAGCAATTTGGTATTTCATTATGGCTCTCTTTAAATACTTAAACATTTTTATAGCAGTTAACTTTAGGTGATTTTGCTACTAAAATGTGAAGAGTATGAGCAGGGAGCTTATCTCTTTCTAAAGGTAACAAACCCCAGCACGAAGGAGATCCTGATGAAATACTGGAAATCAGTGAGCAAATACAGTTAGGCAGGTATTTGTTTTCTCATGTGCCTTAGCATTACACTGTTGGAAGAGGCAGTGAATCAAGTCTAATGGTTGAGGTAAAGTGAAGGGTGAATAATAAATTACTCTTGCTTTTGTCCTTAATACAGGGTATTAATAATGCATTTGTGAGGGATTTTAGTTGCTTTCTATCCTGACTCCTCTGCTCAACTGACATTATTCTTACTTTTCCCCCAAATAGTGATGTTCTCCCACCCACATTAGGCTATTTCCCACATTAGGCTATTTAGGTGAAATTATTAGCTTGTTCTTTAAAAGGCCTGGAAGTATATACTGCAGCTTCTCATTCTAAGGTAAATATTTGAAGAGTCTTTCTTGATCCAAATGTTTATAGTACAGAACCATTTGGCATTGAAATGTCACAAAAAAAAATTTTTCAGTAACATTGTTCTCAACCTTGGAAAGCTGTTCAGGGAAAACATTGAAAATACTGACTTTATTGCTGTAATTGAATTTCTCTTTGCTCCCTTCTTTACTAATGAGAGTTGTGTCCTGCTAGGAGCAATTTCCTGAGTACAGGTTGTCTGGCTTTGTGACTTTTGGTAACTGTAAAACCCACAAGAATAAAACTTCTAAAGTGTAGTAACAGTATCCTGCACTGAGCACTGAAATGTTTTTAAGTGTCCTTGATAGTGGCTAAAGGCTCAAATATTTCTGGAACTAATTCACCTTCCTGAGGAATAAGAAGGGTCAAACGTGAGAGCAAATTATGCCCCTTCTGGCTGGGGTACTGTAGGTAGCAACTGCAGCTGTGAGTGTGTGCTAAGGCCAAGCTGCCAGCAGACAAGAAGATGCTAAAAAACTCATTGTAACGTGAAAAATCAATGGCACCTCTACGGTCTTGGAAAGGGTTCCAGGAAATGGCAGAATTCCTGCTTGCCTCAGTAAAGAATGAGTGACAAATCCCACGACTCCCTGAGTGGGAGCGTGGCTTCCTTTCTGTGTCATGTCAGATGGTGTTCCTATAACTTGAGCCCCTTATCCATTTCCTTCATCTCGTGTGCTGGCAGCTTTTCCAGATAAGTAGGATCTGGTTTGGAGCTCACAGTCACATATTTAGAAAACAGCATCGAAGTGTATTAGTCTTGCCATAGTAACGATAAATAATGGGTAAAAGAACACAGTTTCAACATACCTGAGTGACCCAAGCTGAAATGTGTTTCTGCAAATCTTTCCTGCGCTGCATCCTCTGCAGGAACTCTTAAGGGAAAACTAAGGAATGAATGGAGGCTACTTTGGATAAAGCCATGCGAGGCTACGATGGTGGTAGCCATTCTGAAAGCTGAAATCCTGGCTAGTGCACTAAAATCAGCAAAAAGACTCTTAAATCCTTAAACGTTTCTGTTTATACACCCACAGATTTCTATTCCCAGTAAAGCCTGTTGTAGAGATGTCAAGGAGATATTCTCTCTTAATTTGCATTAAATGGGAAAAGATTATCATCTGCTTATTAAAAATAGTTGAGCTAAAGAGCATGGATAAGGTTTTGCTAACCACAGAGAAGACGATTTTTTACAAATGCAGTCCTCTGAATTTTTTTTTCACCTTTCTGCTAAATACAGCATTCATTAGATCTACAGGATCGCTTGCTCTTTATCTTCCTGTACAGGGATAAGAGTGATTCTCAGATGTTAACCTGAAATATGGTCACATTTACTTGTGGATGAGTTGGGATGCTGTGATGAAGTTTGTTATGGACAAGCAGCTCAAACTATTATCATTTTCCCTAGTTCGTGTAGCTTAATCTTAATTGTTTCCTGTTGTGGTGCAGCAGTTTCTAAGAGTGGGAAATAGAAACTCTGAATTCCAAAGACAAGCATTAGATTCTTATCAATGCCATGGATCCAAGTAAGTCTGTTAAATTCTGTCCTGTTGCCCAGTCAGTGAAATGGAGGAATTTGTCACCTCTGTGATCAGTGTGAGTACCTGTTGCTCCTCACCTGTCTGCAGTGTGGAAATTCCTTACGAGATGAAAACCTTGCACTCATGCAGAATCTTCTGTTTGATAATGCAGCTGTGAACTTTTGACATACTAGAAAGCAGGCTCTAACTTTTTAGAGGCTTGTGCACTGAAGAGGTGCTTTTCCATTTCAGTTTTGAATTTGAAGCGATCTGATCAAAGCTGGTGTAAAGTAAAACCTTTTTTACATCAACCACTTTCAAGTTATTTATTCCCTTTGTGCCTGTGGTGCAAAACTGACTGTGAAACTGTCATCGGGAGCTGCTAAAAGCTACATTAAAACCAACCTGCAGTATTTTTGGAAATGTCACTATGATTGCAGACATCTTAATGTAAAGTATGGTGAAACTGAGAGACTTCTTTAATAAGCCAAAAAAGTGAACTGACCTGTAGATAGACTATTTTTCTTAAAACATTTTCTGTAGGAGAACTTGATTCTCACACTTCAGTTGACAGTATTTCAACTGCTTCTTTTAATGCAGTACTGAATGGAAATTAGATGTTTGGATCACTGAAATTTCTGACATTTTTGAACTTCCTGCTGTTTTTGAATATCTCTCTAACTATCTATCCCTTTCATATTAACCTTGAATGACGTAAAGGACTGTGTGGCACCAAAGTGAGTATTGGAAAATGCTAGGGATGGGATGGGATGGAGTCTTGTACTCTGTATGCATGTGGTCTTTACTCTGTTGTACATTCTAGATCCCACAGCTCTTGACCCATTTATCCCTCCCAAGGAAATGTAGAATAGTTCTCAATGTCAGGCAGCGTTCTAAGTCCTGGCAGCTGCAGCTACACTTTGTACTCTCTGTTTGCTTGCTCCAGAATGACAGGGATGCCTCAAGTGCCTGCTCTTTTTCCTTTTCCTTCTTTTCCCCCTCTGCTGGACACCTGTCATACTGCACTGTTTATAATACACTCATTTTAGAGTTGGCATCTCTTTATTTCCATCAGTTTTTCTCCCTGTCTTGGAAACCAACATTAATTTTAATAGTGGGCCCTGTGTTCAAGCAGTACCTCTGCAGAGATCATCCAGGCTCCAGGGATGGATTTTTTCTGTAGTGGTTTCCATCTAATGGGGAGCTTATTTTTTCCCAACTTCTCATATTTGAACAGTAGAAAAGATTTTACTTGTTAGAAGGCTGCTTAGTCTGGACATTGAAATTCAGGTTCTGGAGAAATTATTTCTAAGAACAGGAGCATCTCTGCCTAAAGAGGGTGGGAATATTTTGCTGTCTGGAAATACTGCAGCAATGTGTTCAGACACAAATAAAATACCACTTGAAGTGGACTGACGCTTTTCCCCAAATGATTAATCTTTGGCTTGTTCCACTGTCAGTTCCGGACTGTCATTTCTGAGAGGTTATTTTTTATGCCTTGAAAGGGCAAATGTGGCTGTACCGTACTATTGAGCTGCTCTTTCGACTTTATGACCAAGCTGTCAATTAGTATCCTACTGTCTGGTCTCTGCAAGCTGCCTTGTTTTGGTCCAAAGCAGAGAAACAAACTGTAAACACAACAGATTTTTCGTAGTGTATTATTTTTGCCTTTCTTAGAAGGACTAAGTAACTCGAAGACTCAGAGAAACCTTTTAAGAAGTCATTAAGACTGATCATTCTGCATTTCTGTGCCAGCTCTTTCATTGTGGATGAGAAAATCCTTTCACTAAAAATACAGATTCCTCAAACCAAGATGCACTTCTTCATTTTTGATTTTTCTGAAGCCAAACCCTCTTTTGTTTTCCCAGCTTTTCAGTATATATAGATTAATGTTAGAAGAAATTAAATACACTCATCTCCTCTGTGCTGGCTCCATATTGGATGAAGTGATGAAAATGTCACTGGCAGGCAGAGCTGAACCAAATTTTCCTCTTTGTTCATCCATGGTGTCTGTCCTAGCGTGTTTGGGAAGTGCAGCACAGCATCATTTCACCTTATCAAGGTTTTCTACAAGCAGGTGACTAAAACCATATTACCAGTTCAAGAAAAATGTATTGGAAAAACGTAGAAAACCTGTGTCTGAAACAGTTTTCAGATCTTCATTTAATCTTGAGCAAAAATGAATGCCAATGCTTTATTCATGAGCTTTAGTGACTCAGTGCATTGCATAGTCTGTATAATATTTTGTACTTTTTAATTTATGGATGTGAAGTACAGAGTTTGGTTTTAGCAGTTTCTAAGAAGACCAAATAATGGCAGATTAGATTTTTGGCTTCACAGAAAACTAAATACAAGTATTTTGTATTATCTAAAAAACAAAGGTGAATTGTAAAATTTAGGATTGAGGGAACATCAGTTTTATATTTACAGTTCAGCCAGTTTATCACTTAATTCTAAAATTTTCTGTTCTTTATTGCTTCCGGATATTTGGCATTTTGAGGCTTGTTGCTCAGGAGTCTTTGGAAAATTACTGTATGGACGAAAAAATTGCTGTGTGGATGAAAAGCCTCATGCGTGATAAACTGCTGAGACAAAGATTTAACTTTCATTTATATGCTTCATTACTTCTGAGATTTTAATGAAAGACATGAAGTGCAGTGGTAATTCCAGTGTTGGCATGTAATGTCAGTGGTGAGTGATAACACGTGGGCAGTGAGGAATAAAGGAGCAGGTAGTGCTCGAAAGAGAACGATATTAAAGTCATGACTTTTGGCCTGCGATAATGTCACTGTCAGTGTACACTGTAATTGGAACGCAGGTTTCATTTTGAAGCTCCTTTGAGGAAAGGCTTAGGGGACTGTCAGTGGTTCTGTAGGGCAGGCAGTGCCACCGTGACTGGGGTCTCTGGGAGCCAGCGTGCAGGGAAGGATTGTTGTGGCAGTAACACTGCAAATGCCGGTAGAGATTACCTCCAATGACACGGGATTTCATGGCTATTACACAGTCATTATTTTATTTGTGGTCTAGATAAAGGTGCGTGCTCACTGAACAGTGTTTTCTGTGCTTGATCTGAGGCTTGCATAAAAGTCAGAAGCTTCTGTGCTAGTGAGAAATTGGAACACGGCTGTTTTTTGTTCTTACTGTTCCTAAAACTTGCCTCGAGCACCCCCAGCCTTTCCTACTGCAGTTCTCACTTGGCTTCGTACAGCGCAAGGCCCACAGTGACGGCAGAGATTTGAGTCATCTGGAGCTTTCAGATTTCTCACTCTGAGGTTAAACAGTAGCAAAGGAATTAGACTGAAATGGTAGCTAGCTACTAAGTTATGTAGGACTTTAGGAAGATAATACTGCATAGATTCTTGTGTTTGAAAAGACCAGACCTTTTTAGATAAGGGCGTAGATTCTTCAGTCTCAATGCCACAGGGTTTGCTCACAGTAGGTCACCTAACCTGGCAGCCTTAGCAGTGGAGGGATTTTGTTTCTGGAGGTGTTGGCAGAGCGTTTCTAGGCATCTGATGCTCAAGTTCTTGGTCATTTCGTTTTGATGGAGCTGAACCACTGGGTTATGTTGTAGAGGCTCGCTGCTGCTCCTGCTCTTTTTTTTTTCTCTTCAGCCTTATCAGTGTTACATGTTGTCACTGGTTTTGACACCAAATAAAAATGCAAGCTTCACCAGAAATGGCATAGTCACAATTTTTTTTATCCAGTCTTAACCCTGATAAATGCTGCTGCATGCAATTTGGGCTGTAGTTACAGCACTGCTGCTGTAGAAATGTCCTTTGTCTTTCTGGGCAACAGAAGCAGGGGTGTGAATCTTGTTCAGGCCAGGCTGATGTCCTTGTCCAGAGCAGGGAGTAAAGCTTTAATGGATGTTAAAGGAACAAACTGTTGGAATTGTTGCAGTGGAGGGGATTGAAGCAGTGATGGAGGGGTGTGACGGATGGGAGTTGGGAGGGGGAAGTGCTTTGGGGGTGAGATTGGTCTCCTACTGGCTTGCCTTTTACTCTGCTCAGAGGCAGTGATGATGGGAGCTGTTTTGTCATCGTGATCCAAATCTATTTCCTCACTGATAGCTCTGACCTTCTACTCACGTGCTTATTTTTCTATCCTGTTTTTCAGCTGTGGTGTAGAACAGGGCAGTACGGGATTTATTGGTGCTGTGGTTTTGTTTAGGTACTGTCTTGGGCAAGGTGATTCACAGGTTTAGGGAAACATTTGTTGGTGACTGAATGGCAGACGCCCTTTTCTCAAGTTCAGACAGCTTTCCAGAGAACAAGCATGTAACTGCTTCACTAAAAAATAACATAAAAATAGGCACATTGTCCAAGATGTGTTTTAAAACAAAATAGAACTAAACTGATGCTATTTCAAATGTGACATTTTTAACGGGGGAAGTGTTGAGCCATGAATTCTCTTAAATGAAAGTAACATACGACTGGAACAGAACACACCCCCCTTTCCCCGGCAGTGCTGTTTCACCCCAGCACACCGATTGTACCCTGGTACCTTCTCATTCATACACTGGCATTTAGTCAGGCTCTTAAAATAACACCAGGGATGTTGCTGGTTTTGATAACTGACTTCTGACTCCTCCTGACAGTGCGAGGATCAAAACCAGGCAAAAACGTCCAACTTCAAGAGAATGAAATTAGAGGACTGTGCTTGAAATCCAGAGAAATCTTCCTGAGTCAGCCTATTCTACTAGAACTTGAAGCTCCACTGAAAATCTGTGGTGAGTACTGTGATTTTTGATCGTGGGGGAGGTGTCAGGTAAGTGCAAGTGCCAGATGCTACTTTCATTTGCTAACAGTGAAATGAATAAATAATTGTAGCAAAAGGCAAAATAAAACCCTGCTGGATGTGTAGGGCAGAGGAGTAGAGACAGGGTAACGTGGGAATTGTACTTGGGACCAAAATAGTCCAAATCCAAAAAGCAACTGGTCCAGTTTCCCCAGACTGGGGGAGAGATTCACGTGAAGTTGTGGAAAGAAGTTATTGAATAAATAGTGTTTGCCCCAGTCGTGACTGAACAAGGGGAAAGAAGGAGGAACCCCCATATTTATTATGCTGCCATGCAAAGCTGAACAGTGGTCTGACAATATTTTTAAATCCTACTGGAAACTTAAGTTTCTGTACAGTTTCTTGGAATTTCTTTCTAGTTTAGTTTCCCCGTATTGTATACAGCAGTGCTGATTTTGCACACATGTACATATGTGTTTATGCTAAAAGAATGAAGAATGTCAACATAAAAGCCTCAATAAATGCACTTTTGAAAGCTTCCAGCAAAGACTGTTTTATCCTACTCTTAACACTGAGGACTTATTTCAATTTTAAGTAGCTCACTCCATATTTTTAACACTGGTAGTCTAAATCACGATTTAGTGTTCTGCTTGTTAGAAACAAGCCCATGATTTAAACCAAAGGCAGAAATACTAGTGTCATTTTTGATGCAGTTTTACTGCTAGAATTTGAATTACTGATTGTTTCCTGAAAACACAGTTGGTTTCTTGGAATCTTGATTTTGTTTTACACACACAAGTATTTTTAAGTAGCTACATGCAACTTCATGCAGTTGCATCGATGTCAAAATACGATAATTTTATATACCTTAGCTGTCATTTTAAGTATGTTATGGGCATTATCTATCTGCAAGCTTTTTTCTTTCTGAAGCATCTTTGATTTGTTCTTTCTCTAGAATCAATCAAAGAATGTAGTGAAGTGTCTTAAGTGACTGAAGTGTCGTGTCTAAATCTCATTGCAGGTGACATCCATGGACAATACTATGACTTGCTCCGACTCTTTGAATATGGAGGTTTTCCACCAGAAAGCAACTACCTGTTCCTTGGTGATTATGTTGACAGAGGAAAACAGTCCTTAGAAACAATCTGTCTTCTATTGGCTTACAAAATCAAATACCCAGAGAATTTTTTCCTCCTCCGAGGGAACCACGAATGTGCCAGCATCAATAGAATTTATGGGTTTTACGATGAATGTAAGTAACAGGCGTGTGTGCCTCTGGCTGGGGACAGCAGGGTAGCAGTGTTAGATGGTTCCCTCCTAGCTTGAAATGCCCTCTGTGCTCTTTAGAGGAACCCTTGGGCTATTTTAGAAAGTGGAGTCTGTCCTTCCCCTGGTCCTGTTGGAGCCTGATCCTCACAGTACAAAGCAGCAGCTGAGTGGGTAATTTTGTTTGTTGGCTGCTGTGTTAACTAACAATTCTCACTGGTAATATTCATAAGATAAGGGCATCTAATGAGAGATGGGAGGATTTAATTTGATGTGCATTACAGGAGTTCACTTCTGTTTCGTTTGTGTGAGGGATGATGTGACGGGGGCTGTATGTAGACCTTACCCGAACACAACAAGGAATTTTACTGTGAAGTAGAAGCCAATGTTCCTGCTTCAAAGGATGTGATTTAATGCAGATAATGTGGAGATGATACTGTTAAATTAATTGTGCACTGAAGCATGTCAGAACTTGTGTGGTGGGACATACTTGGCTTGCAGATAACAAGATGTGCACTCCATGTCTTGTTCTCCTCCTGTGAGGAAACAAAGATGTGTGGTATTTCAGAGTTGTCTCCTCAGAGATTAATCACAGGCTTAGTCATATATCACAAATATGTTCAGGGTTCATATCTGGGAGAGTCCCTTTGAAATTCATGAAACTGTAGCGGTTTCATTTTTCAGTCCTCTTTAATTTTTCAGTCCTGTTTATTTGCTTGAAGAGAGTTTATGCGGTAAAGCAGAATTTTAAAGAAAATCTGCTTTTCAAGAATTTTCTGCCCCTGAAAGAAATAGCAAATGGCAAGATTTTCTGAAACAGATCAAATTTCTCCAAATAATTTTCCAAAGCGAAGTTGGGACTGGAGAGCCTGGCTGCCAAGAATGGAATGCCATTCTGCCACACAACTTGTGGTGTCCTTGGAGCTGTGCCATATTGAGAGACCTTTGCCACTGTCTATAAACAATTGAATAAGTCAGTGGGTATCTGAAAAAATGATTATGTATAGGCTCTAATGCTGACTTTTTGCAAATCTCAGTAAACTTAAGGCATCCATGTTAGGTTAGTTGTGATTCTGTTAGAAAAGTACATTGACTGTGTTTTTCTCCCCAATCTCTTCCAGGTAAGAGAAGATACAATATTAAGCTGTGGAAAACCTTCACAGACTGTTTTAACTGTTTACCAATTGCAGCTATTGTGGATGAGAAAATATTCTGCTGTCACGGGGGTGAGTAGCAGTTCCTTAGGTGATGTTTGGGGAGCTGGAATACTCAGTCATGGCAGTCTTGTGTTTACATTGCTGAAGATTCCGAATTTAGGGATTGTGCTCTGCCTTGGCTCATGTATGAGGAAGGGTTGGGCTTGATGAGTGTCAGTTTTGTGAATCATGGAGCCAGTTTGGACACAATGATCTGTTCCTTTTCTACCAAAAGGCACCTTTAATAGCCTCCCCTTTGGAGTAGAGAGTCCTTGAAGAGTTTTTTAGACTTAGATGACCAGGAGTTTCATGTCTGTCCTGAAAACATCATGTTTTCATAGAAATCAGAGTGGTTTGGGTTGGAAGGCACCCTTGGTGATCATTCAGTGGAATTCCCCCCACCATGGACAGGGACATCTGCCACTAGATCTGGTTGCTCCAAGCCCTGTGTGACCTGATGGGTTTAATTTGTAGAAACTGGTTTGTGCCACATGATGCGTCTTTTTGAGGTCATAAAATACAGATTGCACCTTAAATGTTTATCGCTTGTGAGCCATTACAGTTGCCCAGGGACTCCCATCAGTGGAAAATTATTTGAGATTGGTTTGATATTGTATTTCAGCTTACTGGGCCTGAGCATCGCGGTGAACGTTCCCTGTGATTTCTGGTGCTGATTCCTCTTTTATTTAACATGTCTTTAATCAGACACTTGGAAAATATTAGTGAGATTATTGTAATCCTGTAAAATGTGGAAATGGCCTTGCTTTATCTTGCTTCCAGTAAATCTCCTAGAAAGAAACTTCTGTTACAAATGCTTTAGAACAAATGCTGGATTAAAAAAACGTCAGTGAATGTCGCCATTGAGCTATGTAAAATGGCAGCGGTGAATCACTTTGAATACAAGTTATTTTTGTCCTGGATGAATATGTCAGTCTTGCTGGACTAAGCTGTGGCCTGCCTGTGTCTTCCCTGTGAACAGGTTTGTCACCAGACCTTCAGTCAATGGAGCAGATCAGACGAATCATGCGCCCCACAGACGTACCGGACCAGGGTCTCCTGTGTGATCTCCTGTGGTCTGACCCTGACAAGGATGTCTTGGGCTGGGGGGAAAATGACAGAGGAGTGTCCTTCACTTTTGGTGCTGAAGTGGTTGCTAAGTTTCTCCATAAACATGATTTGGATCTCATATGTAGAGCTCATCAGGTATTTTAATTTTGTACATTAAACCATAGAATAATTTAGGTTTGGGGGACCCGAGGTGGTCACCTGGTCAAGCCTAGCCTGGGACAGACCAATGTCAGCCTGAGGTGCTGAGGGACTTGTCCAGCCAAGTTAAAAATATCTGTGAGGTTCTCTGAATGTGTCCCAGCCCTTGTAATGATCATTTCCATATAAACTCTGACTCTCTTGAAGAAGGGTTTTGTCGATGCTGATGGACTCTGTTGCTGAGCTGGTTCTTGTGATGCTCCTGTTTTGGTATAGAAGTTTGCAATTCATCCTTCTTAAACATAACCAGCTTTTCAGCTGCTGCTTCTGGTGAAATTGCTTTGCGCCTTGTCAGGAGGAAGCTGCCCAGACTAACACTTCTGCCTTTGTCTCTAAAGGTTGTTGAAGATGGATATGAGTTTTTTGCAAAAAGACAACTGGTAACTCTCTTTTCTGCCCCAAATTACTGTGGAGAATTTGATAACGCGGGTGCCATGATGAGCGTGGATGAAACACTAATGTGCTCTTTCCAGGTAGAGTATCTGAAGATCTTCCCTCCTATTTAGTGAGATCACACATTAAATTTGTTATTAAATTGTTATTTTGAATTAATGTTTTACTGTTAAACAACAATAACACTTGTTTCAAACAGATCTTTACTGCTGTCACATGTAGACAGGGCAGTGTTTGCATTCATCTTCAAAAACATGATTAGCCTGTGCTGCTGTGAGCAGGGGAACTCTTTTACCCTGGAATTAAATCACCCAGGCAAAGCTGTTGGCTGTCAGCTGCTCCCACTGGTGTGGGCTCTGGAGCAGCTGATCCCAAGCCCTGGCCTAGCTGGGAGCAGGAAACACATTGATTTCCTGGCACATTTAGACTTGTCCGGAAGAACCGTGTAGTGCCTTTACCAGTGAATTATTGTTTGACTGGAAGACAGCTAAAACTTTTTGCTAAATGACCCCTCTGTCTTTTCAGATTTTGAAACCTGCAGAGAAGAAGAAGCCCAATTCCAGCAGACCTGTAACACCTCCCAGGGGTATGATCACAAAACAAGCCAAGAAATAGTCACTTTGGCACTGCCTTGTTGGGACTTGTATCATAGTCTATAACCTCCATTTTTAAACCTGTCATGTGTGCTGTTCAGCTTGCTCAAATAGATAATGTGTTTGTGGTTTTCCTTTCCATTTGATGAATGGCATTTGCTGGTTGTAGCAGCGAATGAAAGACTCTCCTCCCTCCCAGGAAAAGAGTTTGAAAGTCCCCCTTTGTCAGTGTTCCAGCTGCACACTCCACAGCATCTCCCCGCCAGCCGGGTAATCGAGGGGCTGCCGGGACCTGTACCATGAGTAGTGTAAATCTTGTTCTTTAGGATCTCAAGAGGGCACTCGTGTGCTGTGAGAGTAGAGATTGTTCCTGTCAGCGATTACATACTGTTTATACAAACCACTGTGAACTTTTTTTACGTTCAATTTTGTTTTAAAGGGATTGCTTTTCTTTTAATGTCTTGTCATGTACACGTTAGTTTTATTGCTGTTGACATTAGGAATAACCTTCAACCTTGCCAGCACCACTGGTAGGATGTATATTTAATTCAGACACACGTCCCTCTCCGTATACTTCAAATGACAAAGCCATTATTTTAAGTGTTTGTGTCTCTTTCCTGAAGCCAAAGTTCGCTTAGAAACCCGTTTGTACACAACCCCCCTGCTGAGTTGGCCGGGCTTCCCATCCACGCCTTCCTCTCGGAGAGAAAAGGAAGTCCTGGCTGGAAATAGCAAATAGAAAGGCTTGTCCATGCTCGAAGTGAACACGTTTTTGTACAGTTTCCGTGTGTTCAGTTGAGCAGATCACAGTGCTGAGACAGCAGTCCCGGGGCAGTGACACAAATGGCTCTGGGAGTGACGGAAATGGCTCTGGATCTGCTGGAAGGGGTTTGTGCATTTCAGCGTAAAGACTTTGTTCTACAAAGAAACCTAGAAACTCGCTTGATAAGCCAACCAGAGGCGTTGATCTTGATCACCAGTTTATATAAAATCTCTCACAGAATCTTGTTTTTTAAAAACTGTTGATCTTTTTTGAACAGATGACAGTGTACAATACCATGTAGTGAAAATCACTTATTAAATGAAGAAATTGTTAAATCTTCTCAGTGTCAGTTTATCACAACATATACACTACTGCTCTCCAAGGGCCTGACGTAGAGAAATAAATTGTTCTGGAAACCTACAGATTCTTGGTTTGGATTTGTCTGAGCTGCAAGAGGTGATTTTGAACAGGAATGTTTGCTTTAGCTCTGGGTCGGCAGCCTCAGGCACAGGCCTCTCCCTGAGGGGTGCAGCTCCTGCAGCACTGCACATGGGGCCACTGGTCCTGAGCTGGTGTTTGCCACAGCCCTGCTCGGGGCCATGGCAGCAGCACACGGGCGTGGGAGGACAGGCACAGCTCAGCTCCTGTTCATTGTTCTGTGCACTGAGGGGTTGGCCTTGAGTCCCAGTGCTGCTCTGAGAGGGTTGGAGCTGAGACCAGACCTGTTTCCTCTGGTTTTTAATTAGAGAACTAAATTTCTGGTGAAATGGGGAACCTGAGTACATCTTATCATTGCTGGCTGTTGGAGCAAGAGCCTCGGTGTGTGCTGGCTCCCACGGGTGCGGCAGGGGTGAGGGTGCGAGCTCTGGGCATTCAGCTGCTGCAGAACAGCCTGGGCTCCTTCACTGCCGTGTGGAAGATGCTGTGGGGTGTTCAGCGCTCAGAGGAGGTGGCCGGTCCCTACCGCGTGCCTGCTCTGGAGCAGCTGCAGCGCTGGTGCATCCGCTTAGGAGCAAGTTTGGTGCTGGAATGCCCAGCTCTGGCCTGGTGTCCCACTGCCTTCCTCTCTACTTCTGCAGTGAGTGCGGCTTGCTTGCCACAAATGCATTTTCGGGGCAGTCCCCACCCACTGATTTTATTTTTTCCTTGTACTTCTCTGAATCAAAGCCGCTTTCCTACTCTGCAGACATTTTCTCCTTCCCTCTACAGCTGATTTGATCTAAACCCTCTTACTGCCTGTGTGAAGCTCCCTAGATCAGGTATCACAGATGACTTGTTAAGGCTCTCTCAAAAACTTACTTTCACCCTTTGAATCACACATTTGGTTTCCTTTATAGCTCTATAATTTTTCTCCCTCCTTGTCCAACAACATGCACATCTGTTACTGCTGTGGTGAGTGACAGCACACGTGGAACCAGTTGGGATGTGCTTGCCCTCTGAAGGGACATGGTCACCCCTCCTTGCTGGCCGTGCTGCCTCTGGCCATGTCACACCTTTGTCTTCTGTGCCTTGTTTTTTTCTCTCCCTAAACACAGTTTCGGTGACACAGTTGCCTATTCCGGGCTGTGTTCTCTGCCTGGCTGCATTCTCTGAGGCTGGGTCATTCCTCAGGCTCCCCGGGGTGGAGGTGGACAGGTCCTGTCCCACCATGGCAGCGGGAACGGAAGGGAAGGAGCTGCTGGTCCTGCTGCGGGTTGTGATCAAAAGCTCAGGCACGCTTTATGGCCATTTGTTGGGGCTGGGTTGTTTTGATCAGTGGAGGAAGAGAAGGAGGAGTAGATGCTGATTGCTGGTTGTTTTTCCATAATGATACTTGTAGGAATATCTGGTTGACACATGGAATGTCCAGAGCAGCCGTGAGCCTCCCAAGGCCTGTGTCCGCACAACCCGTTCCTGCTGGCCCAGAGCTCCGTGGATTGGAGTAGGGAAGGGCACTGGGCTCTGCCAGAAGTCTCCCTAACAGGTAGCAGGAAATTGTGATCAACCCAAGTTTTGAATCCCTGTTGTGTGCCCTGGGAAGAGTGGTAAGATCTGAGGTTGGGTGTCCCTCAAGGCACTGGGGTGTTTCTCTGGTTTCTCCAAGGTGAAGTCTGTCCTTGCCATCCAGCTGTGGAAAGGCTGTTTTTCCACACAGGTTATTTTTGCCTGTTCCTGGTTTGCTTTGGGATGTGTCAGAGCTGTTGTGTTCAGCTCAGAGTTAAGTCAGGCTGACTTCAGTAACAGCACATCAATTTTCTTTGGAACATGAACACCTGGTGCCCAGTGGAGCCCAGGCCTCCACAGGGGCATTTTGTACACACAAATCCCTCATAGTGGGGGTTTTCTCCTTAAACTCCACAGTCCTTACCCAAAATGGGCTGGATCTGCCGAGCTCTCAGGTGCAGATCTTCCACCATTACCTGATTGCTGTTAACTGGACTCTGCCGAGACCATAATGCCCAAATTAACTGGAAACCCCCAGGCTAAACCTCCCTGCTGTGGGTCCAGGGCTGTCCTACTCTGGGTGCTCAGCTGAGCTCTGTAAGTCGCTGTTTTGGGGTCATGGTTGAGGGATGGGGGATTCGGAGTTCCGGGAGGGTGTCACCTGTGCTCATTCCCCATCAGCCTGTGAAGGAAGACAGGGATGTGTGCTTTGGGATGAGGTGCTAGAAAATAGGTTGTAGGAAAAGCTTTAAGCACTCTCAAGGAGGAAACCCTTTAAAAGAAAGAAACATCTTTAGGCTTTAAAAGTGCAAAACTGGAGAGAAGTTTATTGGAGAAAATCAGAAATACTTCCATTTTGCCCCAGCAGTGGTGCCACAGAAGATAGGTCCCAGGTGCCTTTCATAGCTGAGTTTTTTTCACAACTTCCCAAACCAACTTGTGTTTGAGAGATGGAGAGGAACCCTAAACATGAAGAGACAAAACATGAGCCTATAAAGGGAGGCAGATTAATCTAGGCCTGATTCCTGGGATTTACAGTCCCGGTTGATCCCTGGACTTCCACCGACTTCGTGGGACTAATCTGTGCCCCAGTTGTGCTCTGGGCTCAGTAGAGAGTCACGACTTAATTTCACAACTCTCCTGGATCTTTGCTCGTTGTTTGGGGTGATGGGGAAAAAAAGTTTAAAAACAATGAAAAAGTTTTAACTCCGTCCGGTGTGTCCTGTTCCGGCAGCTCCCGCGGAGGGGTGAACCCTGGGGAGCCTGGGGAAAAAAGCCGGGGAAATGGGAAATGTCGGAGGGGGGCCGTCGGGGATGGAAGGGGGCCTGGCTTGGGGACCCGCTGGAGTTTTT
>VZTX01028123.1:6778-19298 GCA_013400915.1 Pardalotus punctatus
CTGGGCCCGGCCGGAGCTGTGCGGAGCTGGGCTGGGTAGGGCGCGGGGGCAGCTGCGGAGCTGCTGGACTGCAGCGCGTGTGGGGCGTGCGGCGAGGCCGGGGAGGAGGCAGCGGAACGCGGGGCAGCGGCCGCGCTCGGGGCCCGGGGAGGAGGCTGGCGGCTCTCGCCGACGGGCGGGAGTTGGCTCGCGCCGCGGTGGGATCTCGACGGTGAGAGGCCTCGTGTGCCACAGGACCTGCCCCCGTGACCCGGTCAGGGGCACCTTTGGGGGCGGTTCTGGCAGCGCCCGGGCTCTGTCACAGAGGGGTGGGAGTGCCAAGTCATCTCTGCCGTGCCGGGAGTGCTCCAAGGCTCCTTTTTTGCAAGCACGTGAGAGTTGCTGCCGGGTTTCCTTTCCCAAGTGCTGTGTTTGTGCATGCTGCAGGTATTTTGCAGGTCAACGAGCCGAGCAGCGTCTGTTGATTTAATACCATGTAGGATCTAGTTGTTGCACATGATTGATACTGTGCAGTTGGGTTTTAACGCCAGACTGGTGTATCTGGGGAGGTGTCACACAGCTGACGGTGTCTGGATGGTGGGTTTGAAATCTTCGTGTGTGTGCTCTGATAAAGCCGAGTTTAACTGTGTCGGATGTCTTGACTTACACTAGTGGTGACTCTTCTTGGTCACAGCTGAGTGTGTGACTTGGTTCGCTTATTTAGCTTGAGAGTGCTTTTTAAGGTTTAATGCAACTTTCTGTCAGTCTTCGATCTTTTAGATCTAAAATTAGCCTCAAAAGAAGCACTGCTCAGTATTTTCTGTGCTGAAGAGCTGGTGCAGTAACTGCTGCCCTTCCTGCAGGCACCATGGTGCGGATGAACGTTCTCGCCGATGCTCTCAAAAGCATCAACAATGCAGAGAAACGTGGGAAACGCCAGGTACTCATCCGGCCGTGCTCCAAAGTGATCGTCCGCTTCCTGACCGTGATGATGAAGCACGGTAAGTCCTGGCCCCGCTCCCCCGGGGTGTCTGGGGGTGCTGCTGTGGTAAAAGCAGTAAATCAAGGTGCTTGAAGCAGTTTAGTGCAACATTGCTGATTAGTTGTGTTATTGTAGCTAAGTGTTACATATTTCTGTCTCTGCTGGTCTCCTGCAGGTTACATTGGTGAATTCGAGATAATTGATGATCACAGAGCTGGGAAGATTGTTGTCAACCTCACAGGCAGACTCAACAAGGTGGGAGTTGTCTTCCTGAATTCAGTTCTCTAAGGAAGTGTTTAAGTGAGACTTGTTTGTTTTTGTTTTTTTTTTATATTTTATTTTATTTTATTTTATGTTTGTCTGCTCCATTTCTGAAAGAATATCTTGTAAAGATGGTGATACTTGTTGAATCTATGTACGTAAGAGTAACATGGATATTATCAGTTAAAAGGCTGGATAATTTGTCTAGATTCATAATGTTATGGGTGGCTAATTACATTTGTTTTAACCTCTGAATATATAAGGTATGCTTTCAGAGAAGTCTGCTTGCAAGTGCTGTGTATTTCTCTCTCCTCAAAGGCTTTCTGGCTACCTTAGTTCAGTTTCTTTGATGTTTGAGCTATCTGGAAGACTTGTCTTAAGAGATGGGAGCTGAGTTTGTTTCCGGTTGATGTTTGATACCTGCAGATGTGGAGAAGACAAGCCCTTCTCCTGCTGCCAGGTGGGCTTTGCTTGCAGCGAGGGAAAGTTGGATGTTACATTAATTGGTGCTTGTTAAGTTCCTGGGGCACACGAGTATTAATGTGTTTTTTGGAAAACTTAAATGCTTATGTCTCAAATTACTGAGCTGTGTAGTTCTGTGATGACTTGCTGTGCATCATTGTTGACAGTGAAACTCTTCAAGTGAGAGTTGGCTCCTCAATAGATAAAAAAATTGCTTGGTCAGACTGTGTTGGGGGCTGTCTCCATGATGAATAAATATGGCATCTGAAAATTGTGTGAGTGTATAAGGGAGATAATTTTGACACCCTCAGACTGCTGTAGTAATTACAGTGTGGTATGTGTGTAATAGAAGTGATGTGTGTCAGGTCTGAGTGTAGCATTCCTTGAACTCTTCCAGGGTGATTTTGTAATGGATCTTCCAGGCTGCAGTGGGATATGTTTTTCTCAGTCATTGCAATAAGGGAACAGTTGTTTGTTTCGGAAAAATGTGCACAGTGCAGGAAGGTGTGCTTGTGCTTTGGTGTTGGATAGTTGTTAAGATGGTTGGAGCCAGTGAGGTAACGGGAGGTGGTGGTCATGGTCAGCAGTACAACAAACTTGAAAACTCCTGTAAGTTTTATGCATGTTTTTTGCTGACCATGTTTGGTGGATAGAGGTAGAATATCCGTGAGCAATCACAGGAATTTTGCTGATGTTACAGAGTACTTTCATGCTCCCCTGGGTGTGGGCATTACTTGGCTGGAGTAGTTCCAGCAGCAGTTTAGGGCTGTCTAGGTGAGGAGGAAGGGGCGAGGCTGAGCAATAACTGGTGAAGAGCTGCTGGGAGTGAGGGTCCCGGGTGAGAGGAAGCACCGTGGGTGCTGCGGGTCACGGAATGTGTGTAACAGACTTTGTTAAAGTCCTGCAGGCAGGGAACTGGGATCGCAAATGTGCAAATCCATGAAGTTCTTCAGTTTGTAATGGAATCCTCTTTTACAGTGCGGTGTAATCAGTCCCAGATTTGATGTTCAGCTGAAGGATTTGGAAAAGTGGCAGAACAACCTGCTGCCTTCCCGTCAGTTTGGGTAAGTATGGGGAAGGGTCAAGTGTGTGTAAAAATGTGGGGGTTTGTTACACTTGCAAACTGCGAGTTAGACTCACCTGGCACCTTTTCTCTGGTCAGTCTGGAGGTAAATACCAGTCTAAAAATCCATCTTCCGTATAAATTACCTTTTAAACCAGTTTTAAAGGGACACTGCTAAGCAAGGCTTAGCTTTGGCAAAATCCGCGCTTCACAGTTTGCCGGAAAACAGGACTTTTCTCATACTTGTTTTGGTTTTATGAATGGCCATTTTTAAATGGGGGAGGAGTTATGTAAGTTACCAGGTCACTGGAAGTAGACTGTACTACTTGAATTCAAATGTCCTGGTTGTGTGCAAATTAATCTGATGTGATGAGGGACTTTGAGCCTCTGTTAAACGAACCTCCACAGCACAGGAAATCTTACTATTGTGCAGTGTATTTTTTTTTCACAAAATGTATTGAATGAATTAAAAGCAGTAAATCCCAGTGCACCAGGATGGCAGAGCTGGAAGAGTCTCCAGGGCCTCAGCCAGGCTGTCCCATCAAAGGAAGGATTAGTAGTTCTGTGCTGTTTCTGTTCATAAAGCTCCAGCAGTAACTCCTGCTTCAGCTGTTCCTGTGTAGCAGCTTTGTGTTGTCGTTGGGAGTTGTAAGAGATTTTAAGAGTGGTGGGACAAGAGGTTCTCAGACATGGAGCTGTGTGGGTGAGGTGTGTTGGTAATCCAGATGTTGGCATTAGCAATGACAGCTGCTGCAGTTCCAGCGCAGGTGCGGATTGTCCCCTGCAGCAGGCGGTGCTCAGCTCTGGGGCACAGATCCAAGCTCAGGGGCTGGCTAGCACTGGGGCACCTCTGCCTGTGCTGGGCAGCAGCAGCTGTGGGGGATGGACGTGGACTTGGTTAAAAACCTGGGAGCTGCTGGGCAGCAGCGGCTGTGGGGGATGGACGTGGGCTTGGTTAAAAACCTGGGAGCTGCTGGGCAGCAGTGGCTGGCCAGGGGCTGCCCGGTGAGAATGGGGAGGCAGGGGCGGATGGTTGGAGAACAGGAGGCTGCTGTGACCCGGGTGTGCTGCTGCGGGCTGTGCTCGTGAGAGGAGCTGCTTTTGTGCTTTTGATCAGCCGCTCTTTCTACCGGGAGCAGGCCTTGCTGCTGTAACACACAGATGAATTGGTGCTGTCAGCTCTGCACCAGCCTGGAACAGGGAGATTAACTGAACATTTCTTCTCTCTTGGCAGGTATATTGTACTGACAACCTCAGCTGGCATCATGGACCATGAGGAGGCGAGACGAAAACACACAGGAGGCAAAATCCTGGGATTCTTTTTCTAAAACTTGTAAAAAAAGAGGATACTAATAAATTGTTCAAATGGACTGGTGTTTCCAGTCGGTATTTTAATGACTTCGAACACTGCCTGTGGTAGTGCTTGTAACAGACTGCTCTTCAGTAGTGCTGAAGTTCCAGCTTGCCTTCAAGTGATGTTTGGGTTCCACACCATCCCCGGTCACAGTTGTTTCTGTTAATGATGTAATGTACTTTTAATAGTACCACTGGAGTGGCAGTTTGGGGTCATTGTACAGGAGAGCCACAGCAGGGGAGCTCTAATGCTAAAGTGATGCAAATCCCAGCTGTCCTGCATGGGGTCATCTCCCAGGTGCTCAGTCCCTGTGTCTCCACAGTTACCTGTGTGTGATTCTAGAGTTTCACCTTTTGGCTCAACAACAGAAGATGCCTTGCTAGAAGGTATTTCCTGTTTATGGTTTAAAAAGTGGGATGTGGGATTCTGGAATAACTGGTTGAAATTTGGTATCAGGTCACAAACTTGTTCCACATCATGTAGTGTAAGGAGTAACTGAGGTTGGGAGGTGAATAATTTTTTTTTCTCCAAATTTCTACTTAGAAAGTCTTTTGAAACACCAAAATTTGGGGTAGGGTCGTTGCTTTGCAGCTGCTTTGCATGTTGGCACAAAGATAGAACTGTTTGGGATTTTTTTTTAGATTTTACAGTGAGGAAATAGGGTTGTCTGAACCTACAGGTAGGGAATGTTTAGTATTGAATGAGTTGGTGTTTGCTTCAGGCACACAAGGGCACAATGTACTTGATACAGAGAAATCAAATGTATTTCAAGGCAGTACATGGAGTAGTACAGTGTCAGTTGGTGGAGGATGGGAAGCAAGCAGGAAAGGAAATGAAGCAAGCCTGTTTCAACACCCTGAACTATCGGGTGAATTTATGGTTCTCCTGCTACAAACAGTTGGAAAGCAGGTTTTCTTTGTGATGCATCCCCATGCCCAGTATGCACAGTTGCTTGAGCTGGAGGTGCAGTGTGTTCAGGGTGAGACTTCCTCACAAACCTTTTCCCAGGGCCTTGGCTGGGAGTGACTCTTCAGGCAGGGAGTCTGAACTCGGTAACTGGAACCTCTCTCAGTTGGGTCTGTTACTCTTCGTGGAGAAAAGGTGAAGGTGAAACTGTTGAGCCAGCAGGTACTGGACCGGTCTGTACTCTGGACAGACTTACAGTGTCGCCTGATGTGGTGCTCCCTGCGGAACGTGAAGTGCCAGCAGAGCTCTGAAGGTGCTTCCAGGAAATGTGGTGGCACCATCGTCCTGACTGGAGCCTGGCTGGGAAGAGCAGGGGCTCAGTCTAAAGCTGGTTAACCTGCCCTGTCACAGTTGTGATGGTTAAGGTCACAAAGTGTGGATTGGAGATGGCATCAGAACATTCTAATGGCATCACTGGTTCAATGACTGGAAACGACTGCTCTGCTGAACGTGAAGATCTGTACACTGAATTAGAAAGAGTAGTTACAAAGTCAAAAGTCTGTTTTAAACCTCTCTTTTGTTGTCAGATCAAGCTATTTTGTGACAGGTGACAATTCTCCTATCCTTAATGGATATCATTCTGCAGCACCAGGCACTGACACCTGAGATTGTGTGTTATCTTGAGTTACCCTGAAGATTGTGTCAAGATTCCACTATTCCTTTTTATAAAATCTTGATTTTTATCAAGTCTAGCATAGAACATGTTTCTTATACCTAATGGAAGAAGGTCAGTGACACTTTTAGGGCTTCCTTTAGATTAGTTTACTCTGGCAAGTTTCCTGCTAGTTTGACATTGTGTTTTAAATCAGTTTTACACAGGACGTACAGCATAGCTTTTCTGACCCAGCCTAGCTCTGTGTGTCCTTTACTCCCACAGAGACTCCTGAGGTAACAATTTCTGATGTTCTCAGTTGACAGATCAGTTGGGAATGGACTGTAAATTTATTTTACAAGCCAGCCCAACAACTTCTATAGAATACTTAAATGGAAATTGGAGCTCTGATGTAACTAGAATGACTTGGAGGAAAGGAAGCAGCAGCAGAAACGCCTTTGCCACAGTATATCTGCAAATGTAACTGCACCCAGCCTTACCACATGTGGAAGCTGATGTGGCTGATCTGAGATCAGGAGCTGATCTCTTGAGCTGGTACCTCGCTGCTGAGAGCTTTCCTGCTTAGCTGCTGAGAGCCAAGAACTTTGGAAGGTGGACTTGGGAGCTGACAGAAGAGATTATGACATGCCCTGTAACACAACAGCTTTAAATGGGCTTGCAGGCATTCTTACTCTCAGACGTGTTTAAAATCTGAAAGTGGTATTTTATTAAGCCTGGTGATGTTTTGTGAGCTGAGGCCGTGTGTGTACCTCGGACAAGCAGTTTGTAGGTAAAAGCATTTTGGGTGAGAAAAGGGTTGACAGAGGAGCGGGAAAATGGCACAAAGCTGAAAGTGCAGTGTGGGTTGCAGCGATCAGGGGCACGGTGAGTTCAGAGAAGGGGTTTGGGACCTGTGGGGCAGAGGGAACACTGGAGATGGAGGAGTCCCCTGTGGGACAGAGGCAGCTGCCCTTCACGTGGGGAAAGCTGTGGGTGGGTGAGCCCTGAGGAAGCCCCTGAGTGACCAAGCTTTGCCCCTGCTGCTGTCCTGGGTCCCCTGGGGTCCGGCACTGAACTGGAAGTGATGGTGTCACCTCCGTGCCCTGCGCACCAACCCTGAGCCCTGGCTCTGCCTGGCGCTGCAGAGCAGCCGCTCACGGAGAGCCCGAGGTGCAGCCGTGCTGCCCACTGCACTGCCCACTGCACTGCCCACAGCACTGCCCACTGCACTGCCCACTGCACTGCCCACAGCACTGCCCACTGCACTGCCNCCGCTGTCCTGCCTGCATCCCTGCCTGCTGTCCTGCCCGCTGCCCTGCCCGCTGTCCTGCCCGCTGTCCTGCCCGCAGCCCTGCCTTCAGCCCTGCCCACTGTCCTGCCCGCTGTCCTGCCCACATCCCTGCCCGCAGCCCTGCCCACTGCTGCCAGCCCACAGCTGCCAGCATCAGTGCTGCAGTCCCAGGTGCTTGGATGGCCAGGACCTAATTAACTTGTGTAATTAACTAATAGGAAGCAGGTGGGAGAGGGCTGGTGATGGCCCTGCGAGGTGTGGCCTGGCCTCACTTCTGCAGTCAGTTCAGTGTTTCGGGATGCCACTGCTCCTCATGGCACGGCTTAAGGACAGGATGAAGGGTGTTCAAACTGCCTGCCATGAATCCAGAGAAGCCCTGGTGCACGAGAAGGTGTCAACAGATGGCAGCATCCGACCTGCAATCGCTGGAGATAGAGACTGGGTGAGTAGAGGAATATCCTGCCTTCTGTGGCCCAGTCCACAAGGAGAGTTTTTTCTGTCTTGGATGCTTTGAGCCTGTTTTAATATAATATGGGATGTGAGAATAAGTATGGATTTTCAAAATACTGCAACAGGCTAAGAAGCCTGCTGTGTGACAGTGGCTTCACTGGAAATGCACCTTTTCTTCCTCGTCCTTTTGTCTAATGCTACTTAGCTAATTTAGATTTAAGACAAGGCTATGTCTTAGTGCCAATTAATATAAACATCCATCTCTCAGTAAATATCTGGATGGATTTAACTACAATTTAATCCAGAGAACTATTCTAGTGGAGTCAAGGGATTTCAGAGGCTGGTGGCCTCTGTTCTTGTTTGTGCCTCTGATGTTTTCTCTGCTCAGGTGCTGCTGTTGTATCAATGCAGTAATGTTGTATAAATGCTGTAATTTTCCTGATCCTCAGGACAGCCCATCTCATCAGTCATGTGGTGGAGCTGGGAGCAGTGATGTTGTCGGTATATTTGTGCTGGTGGGATAGCTGTGGGACTTTTTTTTGGGATTAAAAGGGCAGGATTCAAGTTCCAAGTCTAGTTGAGTGACATTTCATTGAGGGTTTTATCTGCTGGTGCTGCACTTAAACATTTTGTGTGCGTTCTTGTGGCATTGTCTGCTTTTGGACAGGATATTCTAGCAGGGTGTGTGACACTTCCCCCAAACTTTCTGACTGCCAAGGAGGTGCTTTTTTCACAGTTTGGGGGTACTGCTGCGTGAGGGCCATGGAAATGGAGAGCATTCCTGCTAGTCTGTAATCCATTGCTATTCCCTCTTGGACCTTTACAATTTATGTCTAGGAGCTGATTTTTTTTCATATTTATTTCACTTGATTTATTGTTCCCACTCCGTGAACAGACCATGCTACACATGCTCCAGAAAACTGTTTTTCCAGAAGTTTGCCATCCCCTGGCTGTCATCTCTAGATGTCTCTCTTGCCCTAATATAAGAAAACATGAAAAAGGCAGAACCAAGATACTTGGTATGTGAGCTTGGATAGAAATGTGTATGTGCAACACTCTTCCATCTTCACGTCCCCAGCTGGGTTAGAGTGGGATTGGCCCCTTCATTTGTGGGGAAGAAACGTGGCACAACCATCCCCGTTGTCTTCCACTGATTCAAGCTAACTGTGCTTTCAGCTGGACCAGGCTGTGAGTGGGAAGAGGCACGGATTATATCTGGGAGTAGGGGAAAAGTAGATGATGGGTGAGGCTGAAAGAAAAGCTGCTGCTGAGGCCACCTCTGGGCACCTTTCCAGTCTCATTAGCTCCGTGGATGGAGCCTGACCAGTGTTTGGTCCATTGGTCTGTGCCATTTTAAAAAGCAAAGGCCAAGAACATCAATGACACCTGTGGGTTTTTAGTATCTTTACAAACTAGGCCTTTAATTGTAAGAATGAAAAAAGGGGGGAAATGAAAGGCTATTTTTCATTTTCTCCCTACACCTCTGCAGTTCCCATGGATGCTTGGCTCCTCACTCGCAGGAACATGCCCAGCTGTGTTCTTGCACAACAGGATCCTCAACAGACGATCCACAGGTCTGTGTGGGCTGGTAATTAGCACTGGCCCTCGTTCAGTCCTTGGGATTCATTCCTTAGGGCACCAACATCAGCCCCTCAGTTAAGCATTGGCACTCCTGGAGTTTGAAACCCTTTTTTACCGTGATGGGGCAGGCTGTGGGTGCTGGCACCGACTGTGCACCTCGCTGTGGTTGTGCTGGGACCCGTGTGTGTTCTGCTCAGGATGGGCACATGGATCTGTCCCCCTTGGGCAGAAGTCAAAGCCTTGCTTGTTTTCCATGACTGGTGGTGGATTTCTGACTGAATTCTATTCTCAGTTTAACATTCTAGCTCAGCCCAGGTAGCAGGAGTTTTATGTGAAGCCCTGTACAGTGTGTGTTACATCAGGTGAAAGATGAGGTGTGTGTTGTGGGACCACTGAGTTCATCTGCAAGGCAGGCATTTGCTCTGGGAGGGATGCAAAAATCAGGAGACTATTTTTAGCTCTGAAATGCTTTTCTTGAATGACATTCACTCCTCACCAGCCTTTGATGAGCAGGGAGATAATCCCTGGAGGGAGCAGGCGGAGGTGCCTGGGTCTGAGCTGGGCTGCTGGCAGCTCCTGGCACCTTCACCTGCAGCCACCACCTAACACAGGCACTGGGGGAGAGTGAAGTGCAGGAATGTGTCTGAGCTTGAAAAAAAATGATTCTGAGCCCATTTTCCTGAGAGAGACCCTGTCCTGTGGAGTGGGACAGGGACTGAGAGCTGCAAGCCCGTCACACATCAGGAGTCAGCCGTGTTCCCATGCCCAGGCCAGAGAACCCATCTTGCAAATTGCTGAATTACAAACCCAGTGCTGGTGGGTGGTGGCTCCAGAAATAGATACAGTGATAGCACATAACGCTCCCTGATCACTGAAATAAAAAGAATTAAACTGTACAAAAGTGTGCTTTAATTGCTAGCTCTCTCCTGTCTGCTTAAATCACTAGAAATAAAGGTCTTCTCTTTAGTGATGAGCAGTTCCAGGCAGAACAGACGTGATGGGGGAAACATGTTTGGAATAAATACTGATGTGAATGACACTTATTAGCTACAGTGTGGCATATTTATTTCTCTGTAGTTAGCATTATAGCGCAGCTTGAAATGAGAAGGGTTCTTTACTTGTGTCTGTGTGTGCGTGCGTAAAAATAACAATGGGCTGTTCTGGGCAGAATGCAGATGATTCTGCTGTCTCTGCAATTAGCACGGGTGTTTGGGTGCTGTCAGCTGCTGGGAGTGCGGGAGTGACCCGGGCACGGCTGTGCTTTGAGCAAACCTTCCCTTCCTTGTGCCCAACAAGAGCAGCAGGAGCGGGGACTGGCAGAGCTCTCTCTCCTGAAGAAAAGTCGTGAGGCATTTCAAATGAGAAGCCAGGAGGTTCTCAGGTGGGCTGTGAATGCTCAGTACTGTCTCAGGAGCCGGCTCACAAGCCTTTTGTTGAGGGCAATAATTATACTGTGGTAAAAGTATTTACTTGCTAGGTATTTGCCTGCCTTCTTGCACTGTATTCTTCCGTTGCTGAAATGTAAGATGAAAAACCTGGGAGTAACAAACTTTCTGTTTTGAGTCCACTTGATCAAGTGCTTAGTTCACAAATACCGTAAAAGTGCCAGGCCAGAGCTTGAAATATCTCATTACCAGGTGTCAGGCTGCTTATAACTTCCACTCTAGCATTGTTGAGGATTTCTTTTTTCCTGTTGGTCTTTTAATGAAAATGCCAAAGGGGGAAAAACTATTACAAAAAAGAAAAAATGCTGCTTTGATTGAAAACAAAAATGCTGAGCCAGCAGCAGCTTTCAGCAGTGCTTGCTCTGTTGCATTGCCCTGACATAGATTATTTCCTCATCGGATATTTCGTGGCTGCTGGTGACCTGTGACAATGTGGGGACACGGTTTTCGTGCTCTTACTGTCTCTGCAGGGCTGTCGCTGCCCCAGCTTTGGGTGCCAGGGCAGGAGGAGACGGGAGGGGGCTTGTGGCACTGCCAGGCTCTGTGTGACGGGGCTGGGGGCGCGGGGCTGAGGAAGCAGCTGGCGCTGCTGGGCTGAAGCACGGACAGGAGACCGCGGGGCCGAGGCGAGCACAGAGCGGCTGGAGATGTGGGGAGGGCAACTCTGCTCCGTCAGGAGGAGGAGGAGGAGGGCTGGAGGCTCATGATAAACCTCCTGTGGTGGGGCAGATGGTGCCCTGGAAGGGCAGTCTTGGCCAGGTCCAGCTCATACCAACTTTGGTGGCAGCAGTGTCTGGATCCTGGCTTCAGCCGCGTTTCCCCGCAGCCTGGGCGTTCCCAGCGGGGTGCAGGATCTCCATCTCCTGCTGCCAGGGACGGAGGGCTCACGGTTTGTAGCCCAGCCCTGGCCTGTGCTGCCTGCTGGCATCCACACGGCCTTGCTGTGTGCCAGGAGCTGTGCCCTGGCACGGGAAGGGCCCTCCTGCCCCGGACACACACACTGAGGTGCTCAAGGACACCGGGAACCTCCTGTGGGATCCCTTCGGCCCTCTCCGAGGTGAACGCATTGCTCCTTTGGGCCTGCCAGAGGCTGCAGTCCCCTCCTTTTAGGAACGCTGGCGCTTCCCGCAGCGGGGAAAGGGAAACTTGGAGACGTGGCAAACAATTTGCTACAGTTAAAGCTACACGAAAAGCATCTTGCATGGAAAATCAGACAGAGCAGGAAAAACACCACTTACCATCAGTATAACACAGCTGAAATCTCTTTCTTGGAGATAATCATCTCTGACTCCAGCAGTAAAAATAAAGGACAGAAACTGGAAGAAGCCAGAAAACGCAGCCGTGGGAGTGAATCTTGGTGAAATGAAAATTAAAAACACAATGAAAAGCGTGGAATTGCCTTAAGTAAAACCAGCCGCCTGCCCAGGAGAACAGCCGGGGCTGTCTGGGGAGCACACGGGGTGTGGGGACAGGCGGAGCGTGGGGCTCAGCGGGGCTCTGTGGGGCTCAGCGGGGCTCAGCCGGGGAGAGCACGGCGAGAGCAAAGGGCCCTGGAGCAAGAACGAGATTCCCGGTTTCCCTTGCAGTCCAGGGGACCTTCAGGTCCTTGCCTGTAGCCCCCAGTGGGAAGGATAAAGCCATTTCTGTCTGTCCAGAGGGCAGGGCTGATCCCAGCCCCAGGCCGGACTGCTGCCCTGCGCTGGACAGCAGTGCTGGACTGGCCTTGTGCCCCAAGGCCACCGCGTGTGCGGGGCTGAGCGAGCCCAGCCCCGTCCGCAGCTCCGCCATGGGGGCAAGATTTCTGTGGGCACAGCTCCGCCATGGGGTAAAGATTTCTGTGGGCACAGCTCCGCCATGGGGTAAAGATTTCTGTGGGCACAGCTCCGCCATGGGGTAAAGATTTCTGTGGGCACAGCTCCGCCACGGGGTAAAGATTTCTGTTGGTCAGCTCTGCCATGGGGTAAAGATTTCTGTGGGCACAGCTCCGCCATGGGGTAAAGATTTCTGTGGGCACAGCTCCGCCATGGGGTAAAGATTTCTGTGGGCACAGCTGTAGCGCCAACACACAGCTCCGCCATGGGGTAAAGATTTCTG
>VZTX01028123.1:19346-39925 GCA_013400915.1 Pardalotus punctatus
GTTAGCCAGCTCCGCCACGGGGTAAAGATTTCTGCTGGCCAGCTCCAGCCCCCAGCTCCACCATGGGATAAAGATTTCTGCTGGCCAGCTCCTCCATGGGATAAAGATTTCTGTTGGTCAGCTCCACCATGGGGTAAAGATTTCTGCTGGCCAGCTCCAGCCCCCAGCTCCACCATGGGATAAAGATTTCTGCTGGCCAGCTCCAGCCCCCAGCTCTGCTGGCTCTGAGCGTCAGCTGGATTGATCTAAGGGCAGCCCATGGGCCGTTGTTGTCCCTGCTGTGGGGCAGCACCGATTTATGCAAATCAGAGCCACAAAATGGGGCTTTATGGTGTTTCCTACCTCATTTAAAAATAGGTATCACTTTTGAAGTGCTGCAGGAGATGCACAGCCCTTTATCAAAGGATGCCAATGGATGGTGTGGATATGCATCTCTTGACTGTTTCAGGCTGACCTTGATGTGTCTGTTATGCTAAGTGCCATAAAAATCAAACTGCCAAATGAACTGTCTGCTATTTCCACAACACCAAGGAAGCACCTGGGGCCCTTCTGCTCCCTCTAGACAATGGCTGAGGGAGGCTTATGCAACTCCTGCTCTGCTGGTGGCTGCTCCCTTCCAGAGCTGGCACGGTATTTTTAGATGCACAGGAGAAGTGTCTCCTAACTATATGCTAATCACATTTTCAAAGCTTCAGCTGATATTAAAATGATTCAGCCGTGTCCTGAATTAACATACTTTTGTTTGTTGCCTTTTGTATGCTCCGTGTAGCTTTTCGTATGACTGTGCCTATTTTCAACCAAAATCACGGTTTGGGAGCTGCTGTGTGACAAAGGATGTTTTTGTCCTTTTTTGAAGATCTTTTGAGTTATCCTTAGCCCCAGCTATCTGAAATACAGAGTCATGCATATATATTCTCTCTGCAGGCAGAGAACAGAGGCAGGAATAGACTTTACAGCTGTGATTCTCAAATTTTATTAAAGGGCTGCCTGACCTTCAGGGGAAAAGAAAGTATTTGAGAACCATCATATCTGATGCTGCCACCCTGATGTTCATTTATGGCCAAATAACTTCTTGATAGGATTTTTTTATTAGTTTTTCTTGCCCTTTTGTTTACTCTCTTGCCTGATGGGAATGTGCTCAATAAATGTCTCTGTCTGTGTATCCCATGGCGCCCTCGGGCCCATGCTGAACACGAGTCTGCAGCCCTCGTGGCCTCTGCCCCATCAGTCTGATGTGGTGTCTGCCAAGCTGAGGAAAAAAGTCAGTTTACTGCAGATAGTCTGGTGAAATTAGTTCTTTCTCAGCAAAAGGGTGTCCCAGTGACTCGGTGCTGCTGGAGGATCCGAGCCGTGCCCTGTGCTGCTCTTCTTCCCCCTCTCCTCTTTTAATCCAATCTTGTTTGGATTCAGCTTTTTTATCCTGATCTTCAAGGACCAACGCAAAATGCTTCCAACAGCTCAGGAAACTGTCCAGATTTGCATTTAGCATATTTAAATATTTAATTTATTTAGGGTTGAATAAAAGCACAGGGAGACAAAACTGGGACCAGACCAGAGAATAAGGGTGTGTGTGGAGGAATAAAGGTGATGCATGGAGATACACAGGGGAAATAAGACATGGGAAAGAAGACAGAGAGAGCCTGGTCCTTCTTTGCTGTTGTATCGAGTACACAGTGACGGATGGTGATAATTTCCCATACCCCCCAGTACCATAATAGAAGAAAAAACCTAATTGTCATCTGCCACCCACTGTCTGTAAAGCAGCTTCCTTAAATAGTTCTTACGTATTGAGTTCAGCTGTCAAAAGGAGCAACATTTTTCATGGTCTGCAGAATGCTTTTCAGTAGGAACACAGCTCGATGCAAAGGTCACGCCATCAAAAATATTTCCCTCAGTAGTGAATATAATGGCAAAACCCGGCATTTTGCAGTCTATTCTCACCATTTTACTTGATATTTCTTAAATGTTAGACAGCTGGAGATTAAATTCCCTTTGATGGGTGGAATTAGAGGGAGAATGTTTTGCAGTATACTTGGGGTTTCCCCCTCCCCTTGGCCATGCTGCAGTACGGGCTCTTTAATAGCTGCTTATGACAGGTAGTATGAGCCATAAAAAGAGCAGGAGACAGAGGAAAATTGCCTGTTGTTTTTCAGATTGGCTATCGTTCCTTAGGATATTACCATGTGCTCCCGTGTGTGCCCGTGTCTTTGCGGTAGTTTGGTTTCCAGATGCTTAAATTACCTTCCCTGTCAGGGTTTCCATTCACTTGACACGTTCCAAAATGAAAAGACCTTGGGAGAAAACCTACGGTGGAGGGAGACTGCTGGAGACAGCAGGCAGGGTCACACAGCAGCAAGATTTGCTTACATTTCCCTGCAGTTGGGGTAAGGCAGGTGAAGGTTCCAGTTCCAGGTGTGCTCGTGCTGTCCCACACAGCCTGCTGGGGAGAAACGAGACCTGCTCAGACTCTCGTGCCGGACATCTGAGAGGCAGGGCTGCATCTTCGAGGATGGCTGGAGTGCTTCATCCACGTGTTTGCAGAAACCTTGCTACGCTATTGAGCTGGGGAGGAGAAGGGTGGAAAAGGTTTTATTTGCCCCTAGAGGAAATGTTTTCTGCTCTTGTGCTGCCCCAATTAAGCCATGGTGCCTCTTGCCCGAAGGACTGTGTGTAGACCATGGAAACAGTGCTCTGCATCAGCTCCTGCCAAATACGTGTCCAGTGATCTTCCTGCAGTGGCAAAGGGAAGCTCAGGATTGTTGGGAATGTAACCCCAGCTCTTCCCTTTCCCCTAGGAGAAGGGACCTGGCTTTCAAACAGACATTTCTTATAATTTCACCTGTAGCCGGATTGTGTGCACTGATTGAGGCTTCACTCTGCTTCAGGGCAGAGACACCTTAAAAAAAAAAAAAAGGCACGTACAGATGGTGCTAAATTAAGGTTTAAGACCTGCCACTAAGGGCAGTGCTCAGAAGTTCATGTGGTGGCAGGGGCGGTAGGTCCCTGTCAGTCTGGTCGAGGCTGTAGGGCCTTGAGGAGAGATGTGTGGGTCAGTCTGCAGGAGGAGCCGGGCTTTGTCTCAGGGAAGGTGGCACAGGGTGCCAGCAGTGTCCTGGGATGGTGACACAGGCAGGCCAAGGCATGACAACAGTTTGGAGGTCTTGGACACCAGCCTTCAGCAGGAGCCGGCGTGCAGATTGACCCTGGAGCATCTGAACCATTGAGCCCGGGCTTTACTGTTTGATCTGCTAAGTGAGCAGTACTAATGGATGGAAACCTCCTTGGAACAGCTTCAGGGACAGCTGGGATAATGCCAACCACCCCTTATCAGCAGGAGGTACTGCTTGGAACACCCTGGACAAATTCTCTGGTGGTACAGCTGTTGCTTTTTCTCTGCCACGCATCAGGACTGAAAATCTCACACCTCTCCAGGCCTTATTCTTCTTGTAAATGTTAGATTTCCCTTTTTTAAAGGGCAGTTGTACCACATGTAAAACATCTTAGTTACAAGTGTGCTCTGAATGCAGCAGAACCTGCTTTGCTCTGTTGTACCAGCAAAAAATGTCTTGACAGGGACTGGCATCGAAGTCCAGGACTGAGCAAACCGGCCTGGAATGAGGCAGAGGATGTGTTGCAGAGCTGTACCAGCTGGGGAAAATACAGTCTGGTCTCTTCTTGCTTTCTGCCGCTGTGCAGTCCAGAGAACTCCTTTGTGTTAAGCAGTGCCCATGGCTGAGTGACAAGGTGAGGAGCCCTTGGTCTTCGGGCCCCTATGCAGGTGACAGTGCCACGAGGTGGCAGTGGCCACCAAATAATGTCTGGCCAGAAGCAGGAGGTCCAGGCAGTGAATTTGTTGAGTTCTTTGCTCTCTGATTTAAGGGTGGGAGCACAGTCCAGCCCTTAAATACCAGCTGAAGCCCTGCTCTACCTTCTATTCGTCCTCTGACTTTTTTGTAGACCCAAATTCCCATTTCTTCACTCCCATGTTTTTTGACCACCTCATCAAAGTCAGGGTGAGAGGACACCAAATTCTTTGTGACCTGTGCATTGCTTTACTGTGTGCTCCCTTCAGACCCTGCTGCCCCTGGAGGGCTCACTCCTGTTCAGGCTGCACTGTCCCTGCACGATTATCTCGGGTGTTTAATGTAATGGTGCTGCTGTCCTTTCTCCAAGATATTCCATTTCTGGCTGATATTTTCCTCTCCTGCACCTGGGCTGCCTGGGATGGACAGTGGGAATTGCATTGCAAGTAAAAGTTAAATCACTTGAGTGATGGGTGCTGATAAATCAAGCATGACAGCACAAACCTTAATAAAGCACTGTGACATTTTAGGTAGAACGTTGCACATGGGTTAAAGGAGTTGCCTGCCTGTGGTGGGAGGCCTCACTTTCCAACAAGGGACTCTTGCTGTGCCATCACAGGGGCTGGCAGATTCCATGTGCCATGGGTTTCTGTAGGCAAACACCCCATCTCAGGTTCCTCTCTGTAAAACAGATTTTGCTCCACCCAGCAGGGATGAGGTGAGGATGTGTTTGTTGATGTTCTTGGGGCCCTCACCTATTTTTGGGAGAGTACCATGAAAGGCTTGAATGGCAAATTCTTCCTGTTGGAGCATACCCATAATTAAACCAGCCTGTTTATCCGTGACAGACAGGCTTATTACTGTTTTTTCTAACCTTGATCTAACAAACTGTGCAATGTGGTCTGCCACACATCTGCTGCTCCGTGCCTGCTGGGGAGGGTGGACACCTGGTGTCAGTGGAGGAAGAGTAATGGAGTGGAAACCGTGGCCTCACTGGGAATTTCCTTTGAAGGTAAAAGCCCTGCGTGGCTATTTGTGAAATGCTGCAGCTCGGGTGGGTTTGTCGTCGAGCAGGAGACACTGGAAAAGCAAAAAGCTGCACATTGGCCAAGTGCTTGATGAGGACCTGTGAGCTGTGCCAGGTGAGCTCACGTGGCAGCAGCCCTGGCTGTGTCACACGCTGGTGGCTGCTCGTCACAGACACGTTAGCGCAGGGTGCCTGGCACACGTGGTGCTGCTCCATGGTGCGAGACAGGGGCTGCTTCCCTCACTCTGTCCTGTGGGCCAGACAGGAAAATGACACGTGTCACCGTGTGCAAGGACCGTGAGTGCTTCTGCTCTCAGAAGCTGAGGGGAGAGGGGGCAATGTCCCCTTGTGGACAGAGCTCGGTAGGAAAGGGAAGCAACTGGCTGGAAAAAGGTGGATGCCAGAGCGCTGCATCTGCCAGCGTGGACACTTGAGCCTTTGCAATATATAAATCATGGAAAATGTGTGTGCTCTTCTCATTGTGTCAGAGTCAGAAAGCCCTGACCCAGCTGGAGGAAAATAACAATTTGAACAGAGATGTCATCAAGCAAGATGTTCCAGCTCGTTAGAAAACAACTTAGAGCACGCTTGAAAGGTGCCTGCAATGCATAAAAAGTAGTGGCTCACACTTGCACTGGAAAATCTAAAGCAGAATAGGCAGATATGACCTCATCTCTTCATGCTGGAAAACTGCTCTCTCTTAGCTTGATGTTCTTGCCATCTTAAAGTGGTTACTGGGAAGTCAGTGGTTTGGGAGCAAGTGTAAATGCAGCTCAGTCGCTTATCTGGTTGGAGCAAAGTCTCTTGGTTGCAAATATGTGTAATGAATGGAAAAACAACTGAACAAGCAATATTTGCTTTTTTGCTGGCTCTTCCAGGTGGCTAGGAAGCTTGGAAGGGAAGAATTTGAAGTGACCTGTGTTGCCTGGCCTTTGCATTGAAGGCAACTCTGTTCCTGCTATTCCAAGTACAAGGTTCTGCTCTGGTGCCCTTGGGAAGCGCGGTCCCCATGACAGACACTGCCACAGTGTTCAGGAACATTTCTAGAAGTTGATGTTTAAGTAAAGGTTGAATTAATGTGTTTGCAGTGTAATCCACATGAGTAAAATCTCAGAGGACTGGAGAAGGCCAGGTGTGTCCTGCAAGACCCGGTTTGCAGATCAGAACAGTAAATGTCTGAAGTAATCAAACAGTGCTGGAATGAAAGGTAGAGGGTCTTGTTCTTCCCACCTGCTCTGCATCTCTGCTGTCTGCAGTGTCTGAGTCTCGCTAAAGCTGCTGTGATTTCAATGCACTTCTTGGCCATGTGCATAGTTTCCAATTTCTCAGATTTAGGAGGAACTTGTGAGATTTAGGAGGGAATGTGAGATCTTTCAGCAGAAAAAAAAAATGGTACAGAAAACCAAACCAGAAGGCAGGGTATATTTTCTTTTACATAGTTTATATTTTCCTGTTTAAATGCAAATATTTGTCCTTGACACCCTGCTTGAGGACAAATAAAGTGATTGCTCCTCATGGCTATGCTGATTTTCTCATTTGAGTCTGCTGCTATAATGGCAGTCAGATTAAAAAAAAAAAAGGCAGACGATTGGACGGAGATGGGATGTTAAATGTTGTGGAGAGCATGGAAACCCTGTGTCAGCCCAGAACTTGCAAAGGGAAAACCATCACTTGCCAGAGACAGCTTAATAGGCTTGTAAAGTCTGGCACCGTCAAAACCACAATTTGGGTTTTATCAAAGCATGGCAGTGGAGCCTTGAGAAATGACAGCTGTATTATCTGTCTTCAGATCGTTCTGAGAGCAACATCAGGAACAGGCTGGAAACAGTTCAGGAAATAATTTTATACAGAGGGTTTGCTGGGGGCAGAAATGTATAGGGAAAATTGAAATGAAAGAATTAATAACAGTATCAATAACCTTCCTACCGCAGCTATCAGACGTGACATGAAAATGACTTAAAAGTTGTCATCTACTGTGTATTTTATTCCCATCAGGAAGGTTTGAGGGATGAGAGGAGAATCCAAACAAGGCAATTAGAAGACTGGAGTGCGTTGGGGAAGGAAGAAATGACTAGTGTGGAGAACGCCAATGCAATTTTTCCCTGCCAGACACAGAGGCTGGGCCAGATTCTGATGCAGGGGAGCAAGTGCTGGACAGAACAGATTTCTGGGGGGGCAGCAGGGGCTGCAGCGGCAGCTGGTGGGCACAAGGGAGGTCTGTGCAAGATGCTGGCTGCAGCAGCAGAAGATACAACCCAGCTCTTCCTAGAAGTGGATCCTAGAGGCTGAAAGTTCTAGCTAGGCTTTCTCACTCACCACCAATGTGATTTAAAATCACTGAAGTCATTGCCAAGGTTTCCAGTACTTTGTCTGGGCTGCGGACCAATCCTGCTTAGTGCAGTCCAGTTTGTGTGAGTGTAGGGGATGGTAAAATGTCCTACTTTTTTCCCATCACTGTGTGTTGACTCTGAGCCATTTGTATTCGTTCTTTTGCTCCGGGATGACTTGACTCCCAGCCAGGAGTTCAGTGTACTTGTCTCGAGCCTTGGGAGTCTGGACCCAAACGAGAATTATCCGCAGCTACTGGAAAAGAGAGCCCAGCACGTAGGTTAAACTGCTTAGAAATGGTGGCATAGCTGAGGCAGCCAAACTCTATTTCTGCAAGTGACATAGTCACCTAAGAAATGAAACCGCACTGGAAACACTCCCCTTCCTGTGCTCCAGATGCTTTTCAGACATTACCTAAGCCATGAGGCTCTGATGGGACAGACTACTGTGATCCCATTTGCCAGTTCCAGGTCATTAATGTGCAGAGAAGGGACTCAATTTTCAGACTTTCCCAGAGACAGCAAGTTTCAGCAAGTTTATGGTCAAACTTAACCTGTAAATCATAGGGAGTTGATGCTGTCTTTTGACCTATATTTAGGTATATTTTTGCCACATAGCTGGCCAAACTTGTGGTGTTTCCAAGGGAAAGGGGAAGAAGTGAGTCTCCCTTTCCTGAATTAACAATTGTATGTCTGAGAGGAGTTGGTGAAGAAGAGAAACCACTTGCAGGAACGATGGTGAATGCCATGGTGCAGGCTCAGCCGCACAGGGCTGAGAGTACCAGCGGGTTTTCTCCGTGCCTGCTCCTGTAAGCCTGGCACAGAAGAGAAAATGCCTTTGCAAGGGAAAGCAGTCAGTGTATTCACTGTCCCAGTGTTTGGTGGGCTTATTTGCCAAAATTACCCATGCATAACCTGAGTAAGAAAAGACTGCTGTGGCACTGAGTCTGTGATTCTAGGCCCTTTCCCCCTTTGAACATTTGCTTTTCTTCACCAATCTGTAGTTGGTTGGGACTTATTCAAAGGTAGCTTCAAAAGATCAAAGACAGATGCAGTCTTTGTGGCATTCATGCTTCTGCCATTCAGTTCATGCAGATATTAATGAGATGTGTTTTATATGGCCTGACATTCATGTCTTTCTGTTCACCCTAACGAGATTGTTCTGCTGTCCCTCTTGTTTTAATAAGCAACAGAGTCTCCAAGATCAAGTTCTAAAAAGATATTTTTCTGCTTAAGGGTTATCAGGAGCAAAACTAAGAATGATCATTTTAAAAGGCATAAACCACCAGGATCTTCTGTCTGATGCCTTCAAAGCAGTGCATTCTCCTCTGCTTCACCTACTCTGAATTATCACAGGTTTCAGGCTAACACATACATTTCTTGTCCTTTTATCTCTCTAATTGTTTTCACAAGTTCATTAATGATTTTGCAAAAGCTGTAGTGAAACTAAATGACATGCTCATAAACCTTTAAAGGAGAATATACCCGTCTGGTGATGGGGAAAGTCTCATTAGTCTTTTCAAATTGCTCCCAGCAGGTTTTTCTGCGGATTCAAACTTGTTAGGTGCATTAGTATGCTTCTGTAATTCAATCGGCTGTGCTGATTGTGTGACAATTGAAGTTTGCTCTGCTTTTAAGTAGCCACTAAAACCACCTTTCTAAGGCAGATGTTCTGAGAGCCAGAACTGTTCTGAAACCTGAGGGGTTTGTTTTAAATCTGTGGAAGTTCTTGGGCTACTGGCATCACCTACACTTTGTTTCCAAGAAAATCCTGTGCTAGCTTTTTGGAAGAACACTGGGTTTTTCACTGAGCTGGGAATATTGAGGTGATGATGATACAGCATCTGCAATGTATCTTCAGTCCAGGGCTGAACTGCTGGAGCAGGGCATTTCCAACCTCCCTCTACTCAAATCTGTTCTTTCTGTGCTGAGATAAAGAATGAAAATGATTTTCAATCTTAAAAGTGCTTTTCTTTCCACTCATTTAGATGAGGATATTTCTACTACACAAAGCTTAATTGAAGTATTTGATTTCACTTTTGTATGTGGAGTTAATTTATGTGACACAATTAAGATACATGTTATTTATGCAATAAGAACTTTGAATTGGAGTAGATTAAAACAACTGAACAGCGGCTTCTGGAATTTAAACTTTGCTAAAAGCCTAATAATCCTTTGACAGGATATTCTAGTTGAGTGTTTTTAAAAGTTAAGTTAAATATAAGGATGCATTTTAGATAAGTACATTACCATGCAAGCTCTATTTTATGCCTGACACTAGAGGTCTCAAAAAGTTTTTGGCTGGTGTAAGCAGAGGACACTGATACAAGTTTTGGGCCTTATTGCTCAGAGTTGCCTGAATGAAGTTGAAGTGCCTGGTAGTGCTATGTCAAAGGGGTGAAAGCCCCTCTGGCTGTGCCCCCTGTGTGCTGTGCTGTCACCTCTCCACGGAGAGCGGCTCAGCACCACCCTGGCATTGTCACATGGGAAGGTGAGCAGACCTCAGTGCCACAGAGGAGAACAAACCTCCATCCCCAAGGAAGCAAACCAGACACATCCAAATGCAAAACCAGAAACCGAAATGCATCGAGTCGGGTTTGCATCAGCAGCAGTGAGCAGCGCTCAGCACGCAGCTGAGAAATCCCTTTTCAGCAACAGTTGCCACTGTAGCTGTGCCAGACCGGCCCCTCTCGGAAAGGGGATTCACTGTAGCTCTGTTTTTAAGGCCTCCCTCTGTGTGAGACTTTGCTGGGTGGTGAAGGCTGTTTTTGGAGGCTGTAGCTGACAGCTGCTGGCACCTGCACCCTGGCACTGCGCTCTGCGCATCGCAGGAAAGCGCAGCCATCAGCCAGGAAAGCGCAGCCATCAGCCGGGAAAGCGCAGCCATCACCCAGGAAAGCGCAACCATCACCCAGGAAAGCGCAGCCATCAGCCAGGAAAGCGCAGCCATCAGCCAGGAAAGCACAGCCATCAACCAGGAAAGCGCAGCCATCAGCCAGGAAAGCGCAGCCATCACCCAGGAAAGCGCAGCCATCAGCCGGGAAAGCGCAGCCATCAGCCGGGAAAGCGCAGCCATCAGCCCGTGCTGGCCCAGCCATCAGCCGGGAAAGCGCAGCCATCAGCCGGGAAAGCACAGCCATCAGCCAGGAAAGCGCAACCATCAGCCAGGAAAGCGCAGCCATCAGCCCGTCCTGGCCCAGCCATCAGCCGCCTCTGGCCGTGCTTGACCAGTCTGTGCTGCCAGGGTCGCAGCCCTTCCTGCCTTCATCCCCGGGCTGAAACCTCTTGGGCTGGACCCTGCCTGTGCAGCGGGCGGCTCCCGATCGAGAGCCAGTTCTCTGGAATTAGACCAAGAACTCAGTGTTTGTCAGAAAGGGAGGTTACGGGGAAGTTCTGGTTTCTTCAAGTCTCCCAAACCGGGTTTTGCTGGAGACTGTCTGAAATTGCAGAAACAGGATTCAAAATCTCATTTTAAAATATGTTTGGCAAATCTGCTTGATTCTGCAGTAGAGCATCCAGGATAGTTGATGACACTCCTCGCAGCTTGTTGGTGGTGTTTGTTTGCGAAAATGTTGAAATCTTGACTTCTTGGGATTAACTAGGGAAGGGGAAATGTCTTTTTTTATCTTTTTTGTCTTCCCCCCCCGGACAAGAAATGTCTCCCACAAATCTTTTGAGCTCTCATCTGAAAGTCACAATTTCCAGTCACTCTTTACCTTGGGTATTTTAGTTACTTTTTAGTGCCTAGTTTTGTTTCATAGTTTTCAGTTTCTAAAATAGAGCATGTTTCTCCTTTCTGACAGTGTTGTTGTGCTGCTGCATTGCTGTGTGCAAAATGTTTTGAAACCTTTGCATAGGAGATACAGCTCAGTGGAAAGTCCTTCTGTTACACATGAGAAATTAATTTGCAATTAATTACATTGTTGGATGAATTCCTCCTTTGTTCTGTCTGAAAATGGCCTGTGAGCAGATTGCTAAATTCTCAAAAAATTCGTTGCAACAAATGGTGAGTTTATTCCCTAAATAATTCCTGGGCTGAGCAGAACAAACAGTTCATGATGTACAAGTGGAATTCATAGTTTCTTGGTTTCTTGAGTGGCTAATATATGGACTGAGGTTCCCCAGCCAGTGTGAACTCCAGGTAGCAAAAGATAGGACTCAAAATTTGCTTTTAATCTGTGCTTTAATAACGAGATGTGGGGTTGTGACCTGAGTTTTCATTATCTTGAGGGACTGAGCCCAAAGAACTGCGGCTGTGGGGTTTAAGTTCAGCTGGATGCTTGCAGGGGGCAGGTGGCTACTGCAAAGAGGGTCCATGTACTGGGATTTTAGGAGAGCGGCATTAGTCCCTGGCCACAGATAATTTTAAGACTCCCAGATACTACAAGTGGAAGGGAAAAGAATGAACAGTTCTTTGTTGGGGGAGGGCAAAAGAGCAAAGGAGAAGCGCTGTGTGGCGGGGGCTGAGGTCCGAGGCAGGCTCAGGACGAGGGGCTGGACGGGAAGCCAGGACACACTGGCCACGTCGCGGTGTCTGGTGCTGCTGGTGGAGCTGGTGCGGCAGAGCACTCGAGTGCCAAGTCATCAGCCAGCCCCTCCAGCCAGGAAATACTAGAGGAGCTGAAAACCGAACGGGAGCATAGCAGCAAATGTCACCAGCTGTGCCAGCAGCTGGGGAGGGCTGGACTCAGCGGTGTGACGCTGGCAGACCGTTCTGTCCCTGCTGCAGCCACAGCAACTCCGGCTCCTTGCAGGCAGCAGCTGTCAGAAACTCCGTCTGCATCCCTTCGCTCCTGCTATTTGCAAACACCACAGGATGTTGAAAAAGAGATGCCACTTTTTGCTTTATTGCATTGTGTTGCTTTCTGCGTGTGGAGGTTTTGCTGCCTAACTTTGTACAAAAGCTGGCGGGAGCATTTTCTCTGCTGTACTCCGAATTTTGTTTTCACAGCACTCTTCTTGCACAGAGTTTCATGTGGCCCTGGTGCAGCGTGCCTGTGCTGGCTCCCCGTGGGCCGTTCACACAAAGGGAGCACTGCTGATGAAGATGGAGGTGCTGGAATTCACGCTGCTGCTGCTGCTGCTTTACTCCTCTCTGCCCTCACTGCCTCTGCCCCCCATGAAAACCAGCTCAGGAGCACAGGTCATAGAGCTCACTTTGTCAAAACGCTGCCTGTCCTTCCAGATTAGTGCAGCTCCCAGACCGACTGCACTGGCATCAACAATTAGTTCACTCTGCCTCTGTTAATTAAAATAAGCTAAGAGTATCGCAGGTTATTGTGGCTTTCAAAAGCAAAGGGACATACTTGTGTCGATCAGCCTGTTCCCATAGCTGATCCTTGTTGGCTGGTTTGTGTTGCATCTGTGTAATGGTCGGCGGCAAACAGGAGTGACAGTGAGGGAAACCCAAAAGATTTCTTGCTTCTCGGCTCTTTGGCTCAGCGGCAGCTGCTGTGTGTGCCGAGTCTCACGTGAAGCCCTGGCATGAGGGAATTGTGCGGTGCCTGGGCTCTGGAGCGGCAGAGCAGGCTCAGCAGATGGCACCGTCAGAGCTGCGGGTGGGTGAGTGGGGCAGGACAGCGCTGACAGTGCCGGGCTTGGGCTCGGCTTCACTCTGGACACGTCCCCTGCACATCACAGGTGTCCCTTGTCCCCTGCACATCACAGGTGTCCCTTGTCCCCTTGACCTCTCTGGCCGGACTCCGGTGGTCAGGCTGGGGGAACGCTGCTCGTGTTTGACGGGATCCTGCTGGAAGGGTCCGGTCCCNAGAAATCAGCTCTGATTTCTGGGAAGGTCCTGGGGTGTTTCCGAGGGGCAGGGACCCAGCACGGGGGCTGTGTGCTGTGGAGAGCAGCACTGGGCTTCTCTGGGTGAGCCTGGCGTGTTCCGAGGGCCGTAGCTCTCCAGCACTTCAAAACTGCAATAGGGCTTTACGGAGCAGCCAGTTCTGCACTGCTGATGAGATAGCCTCATTTCCTAAGGGATGATTCCTAGAAAACTGCCTAGCACTGCTGTGAAATGAGGATTTGTGGTTTAATAGTTATCATGGGAGCAGCTCCAGGAATCCCTCTGCCGTGCAGTCACCATCCTGCACAGGCTGGTGTTCTCCACGCAGTGCTTTTCTTCCAGCTCCTGGAGCAGACACAGCTGGACATCATGCACATCTGTCCATGGACCATAATATTGCCAGTGACATTCAGTACCTGAGGGATTTTTGGCTGCTGACTTTCAATGACATTAGGAGCAATCTCCGTAGCCAGTGTGAGACACTCCTCTGTGTTGAAGAATATAAAAGACACTATTGCATTGAATATGTCGGAGTACATGAGACACAGCAGCAGTTTGTGTGATTTATTGGGTAGACAAAAATGCACCATAGCATGTTCTGTAAATATGAGCACAAACATATTATGCTACATCCCACTGTAAATTTCCTTTACTGCTGAAGTGTCTAAATTAATGAATGGAGGAATAATGGATTATTTCAAACAATAGGTTCTATCACAAGCTACTCGGTCATTAACATGGAGCACACTTGACTGCCCTGACAAGGTTATGGCACCTCAGACGATGGTGCCGTGGAACAAAGCAACATGTCCCTTAGGGTGCCCTGGTGCCCTTGAGTCTGCCTGTGGTTAGTCCTGGGGAGACTGGAGAAAGGGGCTGCCTCAGCTCTGTGCTCCAGACCTCCCTCTCTCAACCACTTCTGCATCCTACAGAAAAAACTGTCTTGCATCTCTCTCTGGATACCACCCCTTCAACTCACTTTTTAATGTGTACCAGACACAAGACAGGTGATTCNGGCTCGGCTTCGCTCTGGACACGTCCCCTGCACATCACAGGTGTCCCTTGTCCCCTGCACATCACAGGTGTCCCTTGTCCCCTTGACCTCTCTGGCCGGACTCCGGTGGTCAGGCTGGGGGAACGCTGCTCGTGTTTGACGGGATCCTGCTGGAAGGGTCCGGTCCCCGAAGGGTTTGTCACCTGTGCTCAGGTGCTGGGGCAGGCAGGCAGCTGGCACTCCACAGACTCCTTCCTTCCTTCCTTCCCCCACGCGGGTGGTGGAAGTGCCCCGGTCAGGGGAGGGGTGGCTCAGAAATCAGCTCTGATTTCTGGGAAGGTCCTGGGGCGTTTCCGAGGGGCAGGGACCCAGCACGGGGGCTGTGTGCTGTGGAGAGCAGCACTGGGCTTCTCTGGGTGAGCCTGGCGTGTTCCGAGGGCCGTAGCTCTCCAGCACTTCAAAACTGCAATAGGGCTTTACGGAGCAGCCAGTTCTGCACTGCTGATGAGATAGCCTCATTTCCTAAGGGATGATTCCTAGAAAACTGCCTAGCACTGCTGTGAAATGAGGATTTGTGGTTTAATAGTTATCATGGGAGCAGCTCCAGGAATCCCTCTGCCGCGCAGTCACCGTCCTGCACAGGCTGGTGTTCTCCACGCAGTGCTTTTCTTCCAGCTCCTGGAGCAGACACAGCTGGACATCGTGCTCATCTGTCCATGGACCATAATATTGCCAGTGACATTCAGTACCTGAGGGATTTTTGGCTGCTGACTTTCAATGACATTAGGAGCAATCTCCGTAGCCAGTGTGAGACACTCCTCTGTGTTGAAGAATATAAAAGACACTATTGCATTGAATATGTCGGAGTACATGAGACACAGCAGCAGTTTGTGTGATTTATTGGGTAGACAAAAATGCACCATAGCATGTTCTGTAAATATGAGCACAAACATATTATGCTACATCCCACTGTAAATTTCCTTTACTGCTGAAGTGTCTAAATTAATGAATGGAGGAATAATGGATTATTTCAAACAATAGGTTCTATCACAAGCTACTTGGTCATTAACATGGAGCACACTTGACTGCCCTGACAAGGTTATGGCACCTCAGACGATGGTGCCGTGGAACAAAGCAACATGTCCCTTAGGGTGCCCTGGTGCCCTTGAGTCTGCCTGTGGTTAGTCCTGGGGAGACTGGAGAAAGGGGCTGCCTCAGCTCTGTGCTCCAGACCTCCCTCTCTCAACCACTTCTGCATCCTACAGAAAAAACTGTCTTGCATCTCTCTCTGGATACCACCCCTTCAACTCACTTTTTAATGTGTACCAGACACAAGACAGGTGATTCCTATGCTGTAGTGTCTGAATCCCTCTCATATTGGATTCTTAAATGCTTTTGATCTCTGTTTATCTGGAGCTTGGGAACAGGGAGAACTGCTCTCAATTTTTTTTGGACAGATTCCCAAAAAGGAAGAAACAAATAGGTAAATACATAAATTTTTAAAAACAGCATTAACGTTTAGTTGTGATGAGGCTGGCAGAAGCTGGCTGATGGAGGCAGTGGCATGTCTGTTATCACATCTCGTACGAAGTTTGATGTAGCCAGCTGGCAAATAGCAGCGACTCTCCTGAGTTCATAGCTCACCCTGTTTGTGTTGACATTTCTGGCAAGGAAAGGTAAAGAGTTATCCCAGCTGCAATAACCTGTGAGCTCTCGCTCTGCATTTCTCTTAATTTGACTGAAATTAAAGCCTCGCTGAGCAGGAGTGAACCGAGTGCCAGCCTTTGCCGCCATTCCTGCTTGGCCGGGGGACCTGCAGGAGGAGGATGCTGTGGGAGATGGCACCTGTGGTGACCCAGTCCCAGCTCCATAACTGCACCTCAGCTCCCTCCTTCCTTTCGTCCCGCTCCAAGCCTGGCTTTGCTGTGAGCTGGCTCCCTCCTAGGGCAGCAGAGCTGCTGTGAGGGGCTGCAGCCCCCGAGGAGCGGCAGGCTGAGCCCTGCAGCCCCGCTGCTGCAGGGGCAGATGTGCACCAGAGCTGAGCTGGGCCGCTGCTGGGTTCTGTCTGTCTGTCTGTCTGTCTGCGGGACAGACACAGGTGAGAAGTCACGGCTGGACCATGCAGGGGCTGTGCTCGACCACTGCTGGACAAATACTGTGTGAAGCCTTCGTTCTCTCTGATAAGCAAACAAAAATTCTTGCTTATCCTTAAAGATGACTGTTTGTCTTCACAGAGAGGAGAGGAAATTAAAAAATTAAAGGAAACCCAAATGATTTGACTCTCATGCCAGCATCCTATGTTTCCTTAGGCTTTGCTCCAGTGCTTGCTTTGTCTGTACTGTTAATAACACTGTGTTTCCTTGGAAGTTGGCTAATTTTTTATTCTTGCCTCTTTAAAAATATGACCTTTAGAATTCGAGTTTTCATAGTTGCTGCTACCCTGTTCAATAAGGAAAAACAATAGCAAAGGCAAAAATCATAATCTGGTCCGTTTGTCTTCAGTCTTTGACCAGCATTTTCTCTTGAGGACATTGCCCCACCCTCGGGAATGCTGACCCTGGCCGGACCCTGCTGGGAGCGCACGGCTCCTCCTGTGCGCACCCACTGCAGCCCCGTGCGGGGGCAAACAGGCTGCCTTTTGTTCCTCCCGACTCCTTCATGCCCTGCCCTGCCCTTCCCACTGCCTTTTGGAGCGGCTATTTGTATTCATCAGCCACAGCCGTTGTCCGGCTCAACTCCCCGCACCCGAGAGGCCACGGAGCCGCACATTCCCTGGAGCTGTGCCTGGGGTGCAGCTTTCTTATTCAAAACCTCACACGCGAGAAGAGATTGCTGTGATCAAAGCTGCTCCTTAACTAACTGGTACTTTGTTATAAGCTTTACAACTTCAGAGCCAACATGCTTTTAAGCTCCAGATATTTGAGTGATGGGAAGTTGTTTCTTCAACCCTTCTCAAGTAATTTCACTCTGTCATTGTGCTTTTCCCAAGCTGGATCCAGACCAGTCTCTGTCCACTGCGCATCCTCTTCAGAAACACCTCGTATGGTACAAAGTGAACAAATGTTGAAGAGAAAGCTGGAGGCCAGAAAATAATTCCTTTCCTCTCATTTCAGCCATGTATAAGATGAAATAATCTTTCCAGCACCTGAAGCTTGAATAATTCTCCTCTTTAATGCCTGAAAGCTCTGCTCACCTCCGCCTTGCTGGCTGACTGAACTCACGCTGCCTGCGTCTCCTTCCAGGACGACAGCGAGGAAATTATTACAGTGCAATTTAAAGACCATAAAATAGAGGATGAGCAGATGGCAGGTCACATCTCCTTCCCATGAACAGCCCATGTCACCGTGGCACTGCTTCAGCACATGCTGAGCTGCACTCACAGAGCCCAAACAAGAAGCATCACCAGCGGAGATTCTGTCTGTCAAGGCAACATCCCAGCAGCACAGACCTTACGACTGTGGCAAAGAATTTGGGCATTGGCAAGAAGCTTTAGTGACAATGAGCTTTAAATACCTGCTGTTAAGATAATCACAATAATCTGTCTGCCAGCTTTTTCCTAATGTGCCTTTTCTAATTCATTGTGGGAGGCAAAATCCTTTGACTGGTGGAATGAAGACATGGCACTGTGACTATAATTTACATTGTTAAATAAGTGGAAGGAGCAGCTATCAAAAGCTGAAATCCTACCCAAAGCAGGATAGCTGCCTTCACAGACTAATTTTTTTTTTTTTTTTAAAGACAAAAAATTAGTGTTTTCATAGAAAGGAATTCCTGATGGGAGGAATCCTCAGTTCTGTGAAAGGGTTTAAAAAAGTGAATACCCCTGTTGCAGGATTTGCTGTGGTCCTGATCTTTTAGAGTCTGCCCTTGGAGTGGGGATCTCACCCTGTGCTTCTCACTGACTGCTCTGTGCACTGCTGTGCTGCATGGGAACGAGAGGCTGCAACAGCCATTATGGTCATTCCTGTCATCCCAAAGAGGATGTTTTTGAGAAAATTAATTTCTCTTCTAGCTAATTGGGAAACTCAAACAAAGCTCTGTCATGTATTGGCCCTTGGTGCGGCAGTCAAGTTGATCCCCCTTATCCTTCCAGCATTAATTACAAAACACCTCAGCTCCTGTGGGCAGTGCTTTGCCAGGGAAGCCTGCGTGCTCCCTGTTATTCTGCAGCACAGCCGGGCGTGTTTGAGGCACCGGGACACAGCACGGTGTCACAGCCATCCCTCCTCTACTGCTGGTGCTGCTGGAACACGGGATGGACCTGGGATTCACAGAGAATGCAGTCGAATGGAGTTAGAAGTTTGATAGGAAAATATCTTCTCCAAAAAAAAGGGAAACCACGACAGCTAAATGAGGCAGCGAGCTCTCACAGCAGGGCCAGCAGGTAAATCATGTGTACTGAGAGAAGCACAGCTATCCAGAAATCATCCTTACACACTTCATTTTCAATTAATGAAGATGATTGCTTTTCTACCTTTCATGCCCAAAGCTTGCTCTGTCTTCCTCTCCTGCTGAGGTGGGTGAGGGTGGCAGAGAGCAAGGAACAGCTTGTGAAACAGCTTTTTTCTTTGCTCCCCTTTAGGGGAAATCTGCTGCACCCTCACCCTGTTCCCTGGTGAGTGCATCTGTGCCCTGCAAAGGCTGCGTGTGACACTGTCGTGGGCAAAGCCCTGCGAGAGGCAGATGTTTGTGGAGCTGGGACTTGCAACTGCCTGGTCACCTCTGGAAATGGCTCTTTCAAGGACATTTTCAAGGCATGTTTGCAGAGGCTTGCATTGCTGCTACTCTGCTCATGCTGAGGAATAAATTGGATTTGACTATCCACAGCTGCTTTTGGCACCTTTCACTGGTGCAGAAATTCCCATTGTGATCCGTGAAAAAATAACCAGCAAAAATCCTTAATTTTCAAAGAGGTATTCCTGGGAAAAATGTCACTTTTCATATAGGCTGGCTAAACGTAGCCAATTGTGCCGTTTATTCAACAGGGAGCATTATAGTTTGCGTTTTGCATTTCTAAGAATTGAATTTGCTAAACGGAGCACTTCCCACTGACAGAGCCCGAGTTGGGCTATGCTCTTTTTTTTCTTTTCCTTGCAGCTGGAAACCATTTTTGCTTGTATCACAGAGCTTCTTAGCCCTGTTGAATCTGGCTTAGTGTTTCTCAAGGGACGGAGGCAGCATTACTAATGGCTTTCCAACCCACTTTAGTCTCTCTCTTCATAACACAAACTCTCAGCAAAACAGACTCGAGCAAGGTCTTTGTCCTGGATGACTTTTTGCTAAATAAGTTAGCAATGCTCTAGTTAGCAAAATCTCTGCTGTGGATGGGCTCAGATTTGGTGGAGAACTGAGAGGGCTGGCAGAGGTGAGTGAGAAAAGCTGGGGCAGGTTTCAACCTGAATGCAGCCAATACCCAGCATGGGGCCTCAGACCTGCCGGGGAGATAAAGAAATATTTTGATCTGAATCAGAAAAATCTGTCGTTTGCCCACAGAGAATCTGAAACTGGTCCCTCTTTTTATGTCTCCCACAGATGAACAGACAGAATAAGCTGTCCACCTTCAGAGTATGAGTTGACTTTGCCTTTCAAGAAGAACATTTGTTTCTTCTACATGGAATTTATTAATAAATGTGTTTTTCATAGCAATCTTAGTTCCTAAAAATATGTATCCTAGGGTTTGTTAGATTTTTCTGAAGACTTTTATGGAGGTTGTATGCTGATGGATCATGCAAAAAGGAGCAGGTGTAAGTGAAAACTTATTGCCAGTTCTTCCAGACCAGAGTCTTTTTTTTAAAGAAAAAAAAAAGAAAAAGCTTTTTCTTATTCCCATCATACAGTGAAATGAATCTTTAGATGACAGATACTGGACTCTGACAGGCATCTCATCTTGTATTGAGGCTGGTGACAGTCTGAAAGAAATTGCTCATCTGAGTCAACAGCCAGCCTCTCTGACCGTGTTTGTCTTCTGTGCTAATTTCATTTCTTTGCTCAGTTTTCCTGGAATCTGGGCACGCATGCTGACCTGATAAATAACTGGAGCTGGCAATAAAGATAAAGGAAAGTTCTACACTTCAGAGGTCAAGCTAGCCTCCAAATCATATTTGCCCTAATGGAGAACAAATTCAACACTACCAAAAGTCAAATGAATGTTTAGTCACCTGAGAAAATACCATTATAAGATGAAATGAGCTCTCATTATTTTTTCCATTTTATTTCTTTAATTTCTCCTTGGCTTCTGCTACAAAACTAAAAATAGGGGCATTAGTCACAGGGTACTTCAGAGGCACCCTCAAGGCAGAAGCAAGGTTCTAAGGTAAATCACAGCTGGTGACTCTTAAAATGGATGAAATCGCTTGCATTAGGCCTTCAGGATGCATATTTTCATTTACTTGATTTATTCCTATTGTTTAAGCTGTGATGTGAAGGGGCACAGGCGCGATGGAGCCGGGCTGAGGAGGAACTTTATAGCGAGCTGTCAGGGCAGAAAAGCCCATTGCCAAGAGATCCTCGCCCCGGGGCCCTTGGAGGCTGGTGCAGCTCAGAGCCCAGAGAATGATTGACAAGAGAGAGCACGAGAGGGGCACGCAGGCAGGAAAACCGGCAGACCCCCGGCTGGGCAGGGGCAGGAGCCCCCAGACCC
>VZTX01028126.1:0-18736 GCA_013400915.1 Pardalotus punctatus
CGGGCCGGGCCACGGGGAGCAGCGTGAGCCCTCGCTGGGTGGGATGGCCGAGCCCCGGGGGCTGCCGTGCCTCCGCGCACCCTTGGGTGCTCATGGGACCCGCGGGACGCTGATGCCGCAGCAGGGCACGGCCCTACAGCGGGCTGGGAAGGCGCCTTTCGGTCAGGGTGTCGGTGTGGCGGGACTCGTGTTAGCAGATGTGGAGAGAACGTTGTGTGTCTTCGGCTGCCTCCTCCCTTTGACTGTTTTTCAGTGGTCCTAAATGATTTTAGTGTCAGCACCCGCTCACAGTTCTCCTGTCAGATATTTGCTTATCGATTGCTAAAACCCATATCAAATAATCTCCTTTCTCTTAAGGTACAACTTCCCTAAGAAGTACAACTCACAAGCACAAATCCATCAGCAGCAAACTGCTGCGCTCGGGCCTGCTGATCTGGTGATGTGCCTGGAGCAGGTGAAGGAAGGGTGTGGGAATACTCCTACACGAAGCTTTTCCATTGTTGAACGAGATAAAGAGTGGCTTTGCCTAAATGGCGTGTTCAGCTTCATCAGTGTCCTGCTCTGCTGATGTGTGTGATGGAAAACATTCCAGGAGACAAGCTGGACTTTGGGAGCTCCTGGAATGGGCAGCCAGGGTACCTTTTGGTTTTGCAGGGAGTGTGAGTGACCTGAGTGCAGTGCACCTAGAATGAGAAAGCTGATGCCTCCAGCTTTATAGTGAGCACACAGCTTCAGCGTGTCTTTTGGTTTTTGAGGCTGTGTCCCTAACTGTATGGAATATTTTAAAGAATGTATTTATTCCAGTGCCAGTTGAATGAGTTACTGGCTGGGAAAAGGACTTTCATTCTCTTGCAGTTATACATCATCCTTGCACACTGACAAACACCCTGGCAAAACATGATCAAGCTCTTGTGTAACTCAGGTGTCAATACTCAGTGGGCTTCCTGATAATCATGGAAAATGGGTTACTTCGTGAAAGGTAACTCTTTTCTGACTAGCTGTTAGCTGAAAGTTGCTGGATAACCCAAGAATGCCAGAAGCCTTTTCTTTCACACTGCCAGTACTTCTGGGCTTGGATTTGTAGACTTGGAGCACTGAAACTGTTGAACAACCTCGATCTGTGGCTGCTGAGCTGATACTGCTTGGAGTGTTTCTGCAGCTGGGGGCTCTCTGCAGGCTTTTCATCCTCTGGAGTCCTGGTGATGGCACTTACAAAGAACTGCTTTGCTTCAGTCTGTGTAGTACGAGCAGCATTTTGGGGAGTTACCTGTGAAACTCACTGCAGATATGTGCAGTAGTTCAGAGCTGTAGTAGCTGCACATCAGCTTAAGTTGTCTCAAGTGGGAGAAGTTTTCCTAAGTAAAGCTGGAGTCTGTTTCCAGCCTCCTCTGCGGGGGCTGAATCTTGCAAGGTTTCAACCACATGTTAGGATCACACCCAGGCATTTATCTGAGTTAGTGCCACTCAAAGAGCCTTGCAAAACCCAGGGGAAAGAGGAAGTTGTTGTGCATGCTGACACAGCGTCCTTAGCTGGTTTAGTTTAGAAGCACCAAGTCACATTTCTGAAGTTTTTAATTAGGAAATCTGGTGAGTCTTTACAAAAAAAAACAAAAAAAAACAACTGACGGAGGGGGTTTGCTCAAGTTTTTACTATTGGTTTAAAAAAAAAAAATAGCAAAAGCTTCAGTTACCAGTACAAGATCACTTCTTAGAGAAGTAGTGCAGTCTGTGGCATGCAGAGCTGACTTCTTGTTATTTGCTTCCTTGACTGACTTTAGTTCAGAGTCTGCATTTGGGAATGAGAGCAGGAAAAGAATAACTGCTCTCTGCAGGCCAGTTAATGGTTTGGGTAGATGAGGCTATTGGGATTCCTCAAGACTAAAATGAAAGGAATGACACAGCAAGATGTCCTATAGGATAGCACTAAAAGCTGGAGTGCACACCAGAAACTTGGTATGGCTTAGAAGGTTGTGTTCTGCCAAACAAAGGGCTTTTGCCAGTCTTCACAACAGTGAGTTTAATCCAGTGTAAATCTCTAAAGTAATCTCTGCCCATCAAATCAGGCGTATGGAACTAGAGGGACAATTCAACCAGTTAAACAGGAAGCTTGATACAAGGCCTGACTGCTGCTGAAGTGGGCAGGCCACGAGAGGCAGACAGTCCAGTTCTAGAATAATCCTCTTCTAGGCTGGTAGCGGCTTTGGACCACATTTATTCCTCCTGTATAAACAAGTGCTTGATTGATAATCAGACTAAACAAGGGCCTGGAGAGACAGAACAAGAGGGAATGGCTTTGAACTGAGAGATGGGGAGGTTAAATTAGATATTAGCGATAAATCCTTCCCTGTGGGGCTGGGGAGGCCCTGGCACAGGTTGTCCAGAGCAGCTGTGGCCGCCCCTGGATCCCTGGAAGGGTCCAAGGCCAGGCTGGACGGGGCTTGGAGCAGCCTGGGACAGTGGAAGGTGTCACTGCCCATGGCAGGAGGTGACACTGGATAGTCTTGAATGTCCCTTCCAACCCAAACCATTCTGTGATCAGTTTGATTAGAAGGTTGAAAACCCAACGTTAGCAGTGAAATCTCATTAGAGCTGGATACAGCTAATGCAGCTTCTGCTTTTCTAAGGCTCCGCATTAGTCACTGTCTCTAATTAGATATTAAGCATAAGTTTTCCATGTGCGTGAGTAAACTTGCTCACAAGGGAGGATATCATTTCTTCCTGGTCCTAATTTCCCTAATGTGGATGGCCTGTGGCTTTTGTTCAGAGAAACTGCATGTCATCCTGGGATCACATCTGGAATTGTCAGCTCCCGATCTGAGCCCTGGGAATGCCCATTATTTACAGACTCTGCAGTGTCTTGCAGTGTTTGCAGCTCGTGGGCTTCCCTCAGCCTGGCATTGGCAACTAGGAGTGGTGGCCCTGCTGCTGTGGGGAGGCACAGGAGTCGAGGGGGCTGCACCACGGCCGTGTGACGCCACTGAAACATGATTCAAGTAAAATGACTCTGCTCCCAGCCCGGGCAGCGTGTGCTGCTGGAGAATGGGGAACTTGTACAGCCTCTAAAGTGTGTTTCATGGAAGAGTGGCATGTCCTGGGGTTTCTTTAGAAGTTTTGCTTGATGCCTGGTAGGTTGATCCTAGATCCAGGTGTTTGGCACTGTAACACTGGAGCTCATTACTCTGATAGGGAGCAGAGATCTGGAGGGGTGGGAGGAACTTGGACTTTTCACTTATCGGGTTCAAGAGCTAAACTCAACCTGTTTGTGGTGACAGGGTCAATAAGGTCTCTTTTTAGGATTTGTGTCAAGCCTGAATTAATGTGGCTTGTTTTTTATCTTTGGAATATCTGAAAAGTGTTGGAATGAAACTGTGGTTTCTAGAGAGAGGCAATTCCTGAAGTGTCTTTCAACAAAAGATTCGTTCAGCTAGTTGGGAGCTGCAACTGCCTTCTATTCTCATGTCTGTTGTGAGTAACTTTGACTTGAAGAAGCCACACCAGAGAAGTGCAGAAAAATTGCTCTAAAGAGCTTCACTGCTGTTTTAGGGCCTTTTGAACCACCCAGGTAGGCCATAAATCTGTGTGTTGTCACTTCATACACACGGTAGCTAAGGGAGAATGGTGATAAAATGTGATTGTGTTTCTTAATGGCAGAAGTCTCTTGAAATGCATTGCATCACTTCATTAGCTAATAAAGCTCCTAGGAGGTGACTCATACCCTTTTTTGGAGGTCCTGCTTTCTATACCCCAGGTGGGCTAAAAAGGTGACTGAAATCAGAATGTTCTTTTTCCATAGTGGTCCTGAGTTCCTTTAGAGCACTTTGTAAGCAGTGACAGAGCTTTAATTGATAACACCTGGATAAAGATGCTTTCTTGACTATCAGAAACATGAAATGCCCTGAGCTCTTACATGACTGACTTGTAGATAAAAATATGCTTTTTTATGGTAGTTATTTGCTAAGCAGTCCATGTCCTTTTAAATATTCAAAGTCAGGGGTGGGGAAATAAAAATGCCTTTTCTTGTCATATACCACTGTTTTGGTTTCTGCAGCAGTCATTCCTGGAAGTGCTGTTGGGAAGCCTTTCAGGGATTGAAGCTTCTAAACTGGAGTTCAGGCTTTTGGTTGTGAACACAAGTAGCTGGAAATCTGAAGTATTTCCTAAAGAAGGAAGCTGGACCTTCGATTTGTCCATCTATGATGCACTACTTGGCTGAGGCTGTGAGTGTTGCAGAGGAGGCTTAGTGTAGGGGTAGCTTGATGTAATGCTAAAATTGCACTGCTTTTTAAATAATTTGTTGAAGAAGACATTTTGGAGACATGCAGCATTTTTTCTTAGTGCAAAAAGAAAGAAATTTAGAGATGAACAGCAGAGTTTATTGTAGGACACTGGTTCAGGTGGATTGGGAGTGTCCTGGCTGGATTCCATACTCCAATGGTGTTGTCTCCTAGTTGGTTAAGCTCGTTTGTGATCTCATCTAGCTTGATGAAAAACAATGTGATTAAAGATAAAACAATCTTTACTGTGTAGTAACAAAGTCTGTATGAAGAAATCAGTCCTATAACAGTAGTGAATCATGTCAGCTTTATGAGATGAAAACTAAAGGCTGCCCTGACCTTTTCTGATGGTGAAAAGAATGTCCTTGTGCAGGCTGTGGAATCGAAATCAAGCAGCTCGGAGGGCGTGGTGCTGACAGCCTGGTAAGAGTGGTGTAAGGCCAGGCTGGATGGGGCTTGGGGCAACCTGGAGCAGTGGAAGGTGCCCCTGCCCGTGGCAGGAGGTGGGACTGGGTGGTCTTTGAGGTTCCTTCCAACTGAAACCACTCTATCATTCTATAATTCGCTGGAAGTTGGGTTTCTGGCTGTATCTATGTCTATGGAGAGGCAGATGAAATGGCCAGAATGTGGGTTTTTTGGTGTAGGATTTTTTGACTCAAGACAGCTCGAAATGGTGGGTTTAGTAAGCAGCTTGCAATATTAATGAAATATTAAAGGAGATGAAACTTGCATCCTTTGTACACTTCTGGAATGTCAGGTGATGGCAAGCGAAACACCTGTGCAAAGTTTTCCTCTGGGAAATGAACTGTACCTGTAGCTGGTGCATGCAGAAATGCTGCAGTCTGTGGGAGTTAGTGCTGGTACTGATACAAGGTGAGCTGAGCCCAAACTGATTCACAGAATACAGTTCAGTCTGGAAGCAGTTTTGCTGCTCTGAGTAATCCTTTTCCAGCATAAGTACTCATCCAGGTAAATGGGTTCATGCTGCACTAAAATCACATGTTCAGATTCTCCAGGAGCTCCGAGTATCCAGAAAGGAGCATCTCTTAAACCAGGAGGATTAAGGATCAGTCCTGTAGGTTCTTTCTGCTTGCAGCCTCTGGAGTTGGCTCTGTTTAGTCTCCCTGTCCCTTATCTCCCACACAGGCTGGAGTTAACTTTATTTGGTGACCTTCACTTTGTGCTGGTGCTGTGTGGTCTGTGTGACCTCGGGGCTGAGGCTTCCATCAGAAACCCTGCAGGAACAACTCCTGCCCTTTCAGGAGCCCTGCAGGGAGTTCAGGGTCTGCCTGGTGGGATGGGCACCAGTGCTGAACACAAGGCCTTGCTGGGTTTGCCAGCAGCTACTCCTGCTGTCCTTGAGTTTTGGAGCAATGCTGCTGTGTATGACAACAGCCAAAGGCTTTCCCATTGGGAATTGAAAATATTGCTGTGCATATCAAACTTGGTTTAAGCTGGTGTTTTAGTAGGAGAAAGCATCTTGTGAGCACAGAGTGATAGCACCGAGTACTCTGCTCTGGGAGGGAAGGCTGATTCAAACAGAACTGCCTGCTAGTAAAAGTATATTCCTTTTGTTCTGCTCTTCAAGTAGCTTTTGCATATGAATACTCCAAGTTGAAGCTGAATTCCTGGCTTTCTTCCTCTGAGGAGGTAGTAAACAAAAGCCCTCTAAATTCTGAGTTTAGAGAACTGTTTCTGGGCCAAGACAGTTGAATGCAGTAGCAGAATCCATCAAAGGAGATCACTGTCTGCTGCTAAAATCCTTTATAATCGTTTTAACCAATTTTTGACCCCTCTTAAAAAAGCGGGTGACTGCCAGTAGCTTTCTTTGGGTGAGCAGAGGAACACCCACACTCACATCAGAGGAGGGTCTTTCAAATGAAGACCTGAGCTGACCAATATGCTCATGTCAGTGCTGGATTGTCCTTCTGCAAAGCAGAGAACAGGCAGCTGAAACTCAAGGCTAACTGAGCGACTGCAGTTTTAAGGTTTTGAGGTTTTTTAAGCAAGTCAAAACAAGTTTGGGGATGTACAGTGTGGGTAGAGAGTACTTGGGAAGGAATAAGATGCAGCAGCTTTCCTGAAGATTCTGTAAAAGTTTCCCTGTGGTGGGTCACAGTAATTTCAACATTACATTAAGGATGCGGCAAATTGAAGTGCTGCTCCAATCTGCAGGAATCTGTATCCTAAAAGAGCAGTGGGAGAACATGAAATTGGTGCTGAACATGCTGCAATTAGTGGCATGACTGGCACAGTGAGTGCTTCAAGGGAGGGCTATAAACTCTTTACAGGGATGGGCAGGGGAGATGTGAGATAGGCCTGAGTGTCAGGGAGTGTTTGGACAGCTTGATGAGGGTCACGATAAGGTTGTTTATGGGTAAGAATTAGGGGGAAGGCCAACAAGGCAGATATCCTGGTGGGACTCTCTTCTAGAAAACCCAATCCAGGATGAAGGGGCACTGAAATGCTCCTTAAGCAGCTGGGAGAAGTCTCACCATGGCTAGGCCTTGTTCTCCTAGGGGACCTCAAATTCCCTCATGTGCGCTGGAAATGAACCCAGCAGAGAGGTGGTGAGTCCAGGAGGTTCCTGGAATGTGGGTTCTATTGATAAGAACAGCTCTCGAGAGAAGGATCTGGAAGGATCTGAGTGGGAATAGTTGGCAGCATCTGGGATAACACTCAGCAGCGCAGAGATGGGAGTTCAGGGAGTGCTTGGGAGACGCTGGGATAGGAGCTGTGGGTGTGGGGTGTGACTGTGGAGGCAGGAATGTGGAGGCAGGAATGCTGTGGTGCTTGAGCAACGTGGCAAGTGACCCTTCAGAGGCAAGATTGGTTTGAGGAGCTGAACTGAGCTGTCTCAGCCATGGTAGCACGGCTGACCATCGGCTCTGAGCTGTGCTCGTCACTCTGGCTGCAGTGGGCAGCTGATGGACTGGCATTTTGGGCAGGAATGGGCAGCTGATGGACTGGCGTTTTGGGCAGGAATGGGCAGCTCATGGACTGGCATTTTGGGCAGGAATGGTCAGCTCATGGACAGGCATTTTGGGCAGGAATGGGCAGCTCATGGACTGGCGTTTTGGACAGGAATGGGCAGCTCATGGACTGGCGTTTTGGGCAGGAATGGTCAGCTCATGGACTGGCATTCCCATTGGGCACTCACCTTGCTGAGATAGAAGGGGTAGAGTGGATTCTGAAGCTGTGCTGCAGGGGACTGAGCCAAACTCCTCTGTGCAGCCCTGGTCCTGCTCTCCTCACTGTTCCTGATACAAGCCAGCTGTTGGCCTTGGCCGACTGGTCAGGCTTGGTTGCCCCTTCCAGCTTGTGGGCAGCCAGGCTGTAACTCTGGAGTGGTGTGTCTGCTTCAGAGATCCCAGAGGGCTTTGAGCCTGGGGCAACTCCTCTGGGCAGTGTCAGGGGTGAGATGCAGACTGCTGCTGTGATACCAAACCCTAATTAAACAACTGAATGCGCTGGGATCAACCCTGATTTTTCCAAATGTGCTTGACTGTCTGGTTCTATTACACATAATGGATGTAGTGAGGTTCATAATGGCCACTGTGGCTGATTCACCTTCTGCCAAGCAGCTGAGGGAGCTGGGGAGGAATCTGTAGTAGTGCTGAAAACTCTTGTAATGGCTCCTGGGTTGGCTGCAGGAGATAGTTGGGAACTTGCCTTTTAAGCTGCTGCAGATTAAACTGCAGCAGACAGTAAAACATCTGCCACTGGAGAACCCCTCCAGTGCAGTGCTGTTTGCAGCAGTTCTGTCCCTGAATATCTGCTGGAAATGGGCTCAAACGCTCTGGAGTTGCATTTGCCACTGCTGAACACACTGGACACTGCAGCCTGGCAGGAAGCTGACCCGTCAGGTCCTTCCACTTTCCAGCCTTTAACGCTCCTCAGGGAGTCACCCCATACCTGTGGGTTGGAGACTTCCTCCACAAGAGTGATTTATTACTGCAAATGCTGGCCAGAGAGCCGCTTGCATCAGAGGGAACCCTTCTGGATATTTCTAGCTCCCAGGTAACTGGGAGATCCTGACGTGTAGACCTTGGCTCCAGCAGAAGGTCAATGGCTCTTTTCCTACCCTTGTCCTGGCTGTCCATCTCTTAAGCTGTGCAAAGCACTTTCCCAGGTAACTTTGCTCCCCTGGCTGCCTCAAGGCTTGAAAAATTATTTCTGTGCTTGTAAGAAGTTGTCTCACTTCACACAAGGTTCAGTAAACATGGATTTAACATCCATGACTTCTTGGCTGTAAAGCCTTCAAATGGTTAGAAAAGGCTTGTGATATTTTACTATGTAAACCAGCTGTGTCAGATAAGCACTAAATTTAACTTTCTCTTTTATTTTTTTTTTCCAGTCAGGTCAATTCAGTGAAGATATGATTCCTACTGTGGGCTTCAACATGAGGAAAGTTACAAAGGGTAATGTTACAATAAAGGTATGTTGCCATTGTTGATGTTTTCTTTATATTCTAGTTGAAAATTTACATGTTTGCTCTGTTTTGCTTCCAGCCTTGGGACAAATATAGAAAACTGAAGAGGCTCAGCTAAAGCTGTCAAGTAGCTTAAGAAGACATTTATATTTATTTATGGAGTTTCTTAAATGAGAATCTGTGTGTGATTCCTAGGTTCATGGACTAGTTAAAGCACTGTTGTGATAATGCTGTCTGGCTTTAATCTGAGTGTTTGAGGCCCAGAGATGCTGCTGTACTGCTCATCAGTTTGTTTCAGGGAAGGTTTACATCAAAAGCAAAGCTTTAAGTGAATACATTTTATTTTCTTGTATCCCTCAGTATGTGACCTGAGTACACAGGATGTTCTTGCATCTGCTGCAAGGTGCTCCAGTTTCCATCTCCTGCTGCTGGCCCTAAGCTCTGAGCAGCTGTGCCAGGGATTATTCCTGTTTGAACATGGGAGAGGTCTGGCAGCTGCTTAAGGAGAAAGGAAGAACTGTTGTGATTTCTTGTCTTATCTTTGCCTGACATGTTTAAACAGAGCGCATGGCTAAATTGTCTTTCTCCCCTTGCCTTAAGATTTGGGATATAGGAGGGCAGCCCCGATTCCGAAGCATGTGGGAGCGATATTGCAGAGGAGTTAATGCTATTGTGTAAGTGTCCTTCCTTCAGCTCTGCTTCTTTCACATGGGCTTCTCTTCTCTGGGAGCCTTCCTAGCTCTGCATGCTGACTCTGTAGTTCTCCTTGTGATTCTGAACCTCTACTGCAACCACACTGACCTTTTCCACCCTTAAGTTCAGGGCTCAGGATGGGTTATTTTCTTATCAGTGTCTCATCTGGAGTACTAACTGCTCCCTGTCTGATCTGGGTGGCAGTGCTGTCCAACTCAAAGCACCTTCCTTCTGCTCTGCTCTTAGGGAATGTTTTTAAAGAACCAAACTCTTTGCTCAGAAGTCCTAGCTTTGTTTAAAGCCTTGTTAAATGTGCTCAAATCTGGCAGTGTAAAGGAAAGAGTGATTTCTGCAGGAGCTCAGTGTCACTGACCTAACCTGAAATTCTCTTTAAAGCTACATGGTAGATGCTGCAGATCGTGAAAAAATAGAAGCCTCTCGAAATGAGCTGCACAATCTTCTAGATAAGCCCCAGTTACAAGGAATCCCTGTAAGTAACATCACTTCAAACAGCATTAATGCCACTGAGGAATGTGCATCACTTGAGCAGCTCTGAACTTTGCCTTGAACTCTTTAATTGTAAGGCCTAACCTACTGGTCATTGTAAAATGAACAATACCTGCCCCTGCTGCCTTAAATCAAATTGTTGACCTTCAGTGATCTTATCTCATCCATTGCTCACAAAACAAAATAAATACAATGGAAACAATAGTTCAGAGGATTCCACAGTATGAGTTTGTTCTCTTGGCTAAAGGTTAACCACAGTGTAGTGCAGAAGTGTGGAGTAAGTGTGGAGGATCTGAGATGAGTGTGCTGCAGATGCTCTCAGATTGATCAGCTGATGTGTTTCTGTGCACAGAACAGTTTATTTGTACCCCCTTTCCCTGTGGCTAGGTCAGTCTTTCCTCTTGATCTGGTTTAACATTGAATATCTCATTCCATGAGATTTTATAGGCAGATGCAGACTGCTCATGAGACTCCCTTGAAGTTTGTTGGTTTTCTGGTTTTGGTTGGGGTTTTTAGTCTGTTTGTTTGGTGTTTTTTTTAAGCAAAGCTACAACCATTTCCTTCTCTGGATTTCAGGTTCTAGTACTTGGAAATAAGAGAGACCTTCCTAATGCTTTGGATGAGAAACAACTAATTGAAAAGATGTAAGTCTAACCCTTCCTGAGAAACATTTCTCTTAATAAATTAATGTACATAGGGTTGTTATTAGATCAGGAAGCTCACATTTATGAGTGGAAAACCCAGCAACAGGAGGTAACTGAACACTGTACAGAACAAGTTGTGTGGGGAAGGGGAAGAAGAACAGTTCAGATTGTCAGTAAGAGTGGTTGTGTCAGTGAAATGTGTGCTGAAATGTTCTCTCTTTCCTAGGAACCTTGCTGCTATTCAGGACAGAGAAATCTGCTGCTACTCAATTTCTTGCAAAGAGAAAGATAATATAGGTAACTATTCACCCAAAATGCTGATAATTATGAAGTGCTGTCAGAGGATGGATTGGGGGGTTGTAACTTCTTAAACACAAGCTTCCTGTCTTCAGGAAAGCAGGGACAAGTCAAAGCACAACGTGTGAGTGCACTGGTTAAATTCAGCCTAACTGCTGATGGCAGTGAGGCAGCCTGACTGCTGTTAAAGCTGTAGGGGTTTTAGTTACCACAACATGAAACTTGAAATCTGCTCCTTTCTTCAGTTCCCTTGCAGAAGTAGCTGATTAGTCTGACAATTAGCTTGACCTAAGTGATTTTATATTTCTGTCAGGTGCTCTCACCTCTGCCTCTCTTGGTGAGGATACCAAGTACTTGCAGCAGGTTTTTCCTCAAGTCATTCCCTTGAAATAATCACCTTCTGTTGCTGTCTTATCAGAGCAGTTTGTGTTGTGGCATTTGCTAGTCTCCGTTCCCTGCAGCCAAACTGCATTTTTCTGGCACAGACATCAAATGCTTTAGAACTTGTGGCGTTCAAAGGCAGCAGCCATGTCATGTGTAATCTCTGCTATTTGCCATAAGCTTTGTAAGTAAACTGAGTCATCTCAGCTGAGTGAAAACACAGAATTTAGCAGCACTTGCCATCCTTCTCCTGGTGCCTTTCATGGCTGCCATGGGATTAACACTGGTGCATTACCAGGGTAACAGGAGTTTGCTGATGAGGAAACTTCAGGGTGATGCTCCCAGGAGAAGCTCTGGAGGATACCAGGATGGCTTTACATTAAAGATTCAGCTTCTTTCTGGAAAAACTGAATAGTCTGTGGAACATTGATGGCTTCCAAGAAGCCCCTGTCACCTCAGCATCGGTTAGAAGGTCAAACATGATGGATAGAAGCACAGACTCCCTTCTGTGGGAGATGCCCACGAGGCTCCCAGCACAGCTGAGCATCACTGGGGCTCTGGGGAAGGAGTTGCTGGAGTGGAGCCAGGAGCTTTCCCTTCCTTAGGAGAGCCTCCTTCAGGCAGGGAGGAGCTGGGTGCCCTGTGCCACAGGGCTAGAGTAACTGTGCCCAACCAGGTGAGGAGTGCACACTGGCTAAACGGAGCAATGCAGATCTAAAACCAATTATTGGAGCCACAGCGAGGTGTCAGGTGAAGGGATGTCTTTTTCCTGTCATTGTCACTGCAAGGATGCTGGGCAGTTACAGGATCAAAGCACAGACAGCAAGCATCCTAAAAAATCATTCTGTTCATCTGCCCTGGGCATGCTCTAGAGAAAGGCTTGGATATTCCTGTCCTGGGTTTGGGGACACTGGAGTACCAAAGCCTTGCCCCTTTACCAATACACACACTTGAACGTGGAACTTCTCTTCTCTCTCCCTGTAGATATCACGCTTCAGTGGCTTATTCAGCATTCAAAATCTAGAAGAAGCTGAAGTCTTCCTGGAATCTCCAGTACCAGTTGGCCATAATCTCAATTGTCCACTTCCCTCCATAATGAGATACTACCCAAAAATCCTGTATCAAGAATCTGCCTTTTCACAGTTCATTTCTCATGTGCACTGCTGAAGACTTGTATTCCTATTCTGTCACAAAACAACTAGAGTTGTCATGATAAAGTCAGCACAAATATTTATTTTACAACCATCTGTGGTGGGAGGGTTGTGGGGGGGCTTTTTAAAAAAATATCTCTACCATGTTAACTACGATGGTACACTCTGTTCTGGTTTTTCAGGGCCAGGTTTTTATATGATTTTCAGCAAGTGTTTTATTTCTAGTGTTTAGTGGCTTGAAGATGCTGATGCTTGACAGCATTAAGATTCTGTAAGATGCCACATACAGTAGTTAGAAAACATTTAAGCGTGAGTTGTGGGATACTGATTGATCTCACAAATGCATGTGATGTGTGTATGTAAGCAGAGAAATGGAAAGTGTTTGCAGAGGGGAGCACAAGGCATAGATCAGCATCACTAATCTACAGCTGAGATCCTGTCACTTGAAAAAGAAAACTCTCTTGATGAATTAGGAAAGTCATCTGTTTAAAATCATTCTCTTCTTCTGTTTAACCTTTATGTGGGGGATGGGAATGGACTGTTCTGTCAAACTTTCAAAAATTGGAGTATTCCAGCATGAAAACAAATTGCTAGGAACATCAGGCTTTGTTCAAATACATTTTTCTATCTCCAGTTACTCGTGGTCTCTCTCTGAAACCAGAACATGCATTCTGAGCAGCTGCATGACACCCAAATTACCGATGCTCTTGTATTGAGGCAGTTGTTGACCTTTAGCACAATCTGTGTGTAATTGTCAGTGTCTCTCCTGCTCCTGGAATGGCTGGGCACAGTTTCACCTGGTGCTATGGAATACCTGGGCTATTGTGACAACTCTAGACCCGCCTGCTTTCTCGATGTAACCATGTGCAAAGCCTGTCAGATGCAGTGAAATGTTCTGCTGTGTCAAAGCACAAGAGAGCCAATGAGTTGATCCTGTCTCTCGACTAGCTCCTGCAGCTTAGGGAAGTGTGTATAAACTCAAGATTGTAATGTTTCTGTAGCTTTACTTTCTCAATGACTTCATCATATTTAAAGGGACAGCCTTGTTAAGACTGGTTTGTTCATCCAGCAGTGTCAGTGTAGCTACTCGTGTGTGCAAATCCATGGTGCAGCTGCTTGTGTTGCCTCACACTGTGTGTGATCCTCACCTCCATGTGCTCTGCATCCTGTGGGAGCCTTGGGTTGGAGCACTGCTCAGTCCCTCTCAGTTCTGACAAGCCAGTGTTCGTGCACACTGCCATGGCCTTACTGTCGTGTCCCAGCTCTGGCACTGCTGCACAGACACTACACGCTGCCTGCCTTCAGTCTCAAGTTGCATTTTAACTTTTTGTCCCCTTTCAGTTCTCTGAAGCATGATTTCAATTAATCCATACTCTGGTGCTGTAGAGGAGAGGGTGTATTAACTTGCTACTGTAGTCCCGGGTTCACCAGAACTGCTACAGTCACTTTTATTTAGCAAACTTGCTTGTGCCTATAATAAGGAAACTAAACTAGAACGTGTGAATCTTTGTGGGGGACCAGGTCACTGTTTAGTTAACTGGCCTATAGCTAAACTTGATGTGTTTGGTGTTTACTTCACTGCTTTCAGCGTTTCTGGCATCCAAACACTACCAATTGTTAACCTGTGCATTACTCTCTGCATGTGAACAACTTATACAATTACTGAACTTTGTAAATACGTGAATTTTTTTTTATTTAGGTGGATGCATATGTTGGTTTACTGCTCTTCAGCTTTATTCAATAAACTTATGTTTTGAGGGTTGTATTGACACTTAACTGACTGACTGGAGTTGATGTGGCTGAAATGGAAATACATGATGGGATGTCTGCCTCCTCTGCCAAAGATAACAGTGGGAGANTATGTTGGTTTACTGCTCTTCAGCTTTATTCAATAAACTTATGTTTTGAGGGTTGTATTGACACTTAACTGACTGACTGGAGTTGATGTGGCTGAAATGGAAATACATGATGGGATGTCTGCCTCCTCTGCCAAAGATAACAGTGGGAGAAGAAGGATTGGTAAATACCTGAGCTGATTTCTATTCTGTGGTTCAACTATTCCAGTGAAATGTTCACAAAACTACCTTTGAGGCCTGGGGCTTGCTCAGCTTACCTGACCAAGCTCAGATAGTCATTCTGAGCCGATTCCAGGGCTTTTTTGTGTTTGTGAAGAGCCCTGGTCAGCTGCAGGGTCTGCAGTAGGGCAGCCTTCTGAAGGTCTGTTTCCAGGAGAGCAATGCATGTGTCTGCAAGCTTGGTTCTTGTAGCAAAACCTAGAGTAAAACCTTTTGTTTTTCTAGCACAAGTGTCAGATTTTGCAGTGCCTCATCATTCACTGCCATTAAAACAGAAAGATTCTAATCTCAGTGGAAAGTGAGGCTTTTATTGCTGAGGTCTTGAACAAAATCTTTGCTGTGAATTTGATCTGAAGTTCCCTGACTGTACTTCCCAAAGGTTTTTGTTGTATTAATTTCTCTGAGGACGTTGATTAATTTATAGGACTGTGTTAGCATCTTCCAATTAATGGTAACAAATTGGATGTCTTGTTTCAGGCTTGTCTCCCTGTAAGCTTTCAAACTGGAGCTGTATCAGGTTAGTTTTTAGTCCTGAGTGCAGGTCTTGGAGCATCCTTCATGTGTAACTCAGCTGGTGGGCAGGACTAGTGAACTGTTAAAGATCATGTGCATATTTCTTTGGGAGTTTCCTGCATGCAAAACAAGGTGTTCCTTGCCAAAGCAAAATGTGTCTAGACACAATTCTGAAAGCAGTGTTAGTGCATTAAGCGTTGTCAGCCTGGTTGGTGTGATACCAGTGCCTGTGATAAATCAGCTGTGGTAGGAACTGGCTTGATGTGGTATTTCAGTAAGAGTTTCTGTTTCTGTGTGTAAATAGACAGACACGGGGCCCCCTATGATGTGTGTGCTCTAAAAGGTGCATCTGCAACACTCCTCAAAATTCCCCCAGCTGGGTTTCACAGCTCTGCTGCTGCTGCTCTGCCAGTTGCCCTTGGTTACTCCCGTAGCAGGAAGGAGACCTCAGAGTGGCTGATTCCAGTGCACAGAGTTACACTTGTTCTGTTTCTGGCCTTGAGTAACTCGCCAGATACCTGTTCTTTGAAACAAGGGAAGTGTAGGAAGTGTTTCTTCTCAACACCTTTCAGCCTTGGACTGAAAACAGTATTTACCTGGCACATTACGTGCAAGGTTCAATCTTTTCTGTCCTAATAAAGGTGTGGAGCTCAGGACAGGCATTAGCACTGCTGTTTGCTGAACTTGGATGCTGTAGCTGTGTTCTTCTAGAAATGTAATCTCACCCTGATTCCTTGCCTCAGGCTCTGTAGTGAGCATGGACAGTGAAAACAGGCTGATTAAACTTCCCATTTTCTTAACAAAAGTTGCTTTTGGGGATGCATTTTAGTAACATAAATTACTGCACTTGACATCAGTAGCCATAGTCCTGAAACTCTCCTCTGATGTAGGTTTTGACTGTTGGCATATTAAGAAAAGCAGCTCTTGTGAAAAGGCAGATACTGAGCCAGAGAGAACTCACGGTGGTGAATGTACCTGGAAATTAGACAGCAGTCCTACCTTTGTGGCCTCGTGGGGTGTGGGCATTGTGTGCCACCCTGGGGTTAAATCAGTCCTTGGTGCTGGCTCTGTTCAGTGCAAGTGCTCCTGGAGCAGCAGCGACGAGATGAGCAATGTTTGTGCTTGTTGCCACAGCTCTGGCTGTGTGAGAGTTTTCCTGGAGTGTCCCTGTCCTCTGAGCTTCAGTGTGGATGGTGGATCCCTAAAGTGCAATTACAGAGCAGGGGAGTTCTCATCACGCAGGGACAGCTGAGGGGCTGAGCAGCTGCCCAGAGCAGTTCTGTCCCACCTCCTGGCAACAGGAAACACACACAAATGTGAAGCTCTTTCATCATCCATGGGACTAATAATCCAGTTTCTCAATGATTTATGTTTTCTCTTTGCATCTTGATGGAAGCAGGTTGGAAAGATGGATCTTTTGGGTGCTGACATATCAAACTGCATAATCTTCACTTCCTGGTAGAAGAAAAGGCCAAAGAAAATGCCTTAAACAGTCTCTCCATTTAATCTAGGAATGTTGTGCAGGGATCTGTAATAACCTGAAGTATGGCTTAGCAGGATTATCAAGCTTTTAACTTTCCTGAGGTTTTATTTGTCGTTGCTGTGGCTGTGCAATGGCACGTCCTGGTTTGCTTTGTGCAGGCACTGTGCTCCCCCCAGCATGCCCAGCACTGCTCCCCTGCCTTGCTCTTGCACTGACCCTGACTAGTGTGGATTCCAAAAAGGGGGTGTAAAGCAGGATATTTAAGCTGTGTTTCTAAGCTGACATGGACAGTGAATCGTGTTACAGGAGCAGTAGTAACGTGTGAGTGCCTGAGCCTCATGTGCTTCAGGGCTTTAGTTCCCAAAAAGTGAGTGTAGAACAACTTGTGTCACCAGATCATGACCCTTCAGTGAGTGCTCTGTAGCTTCAGGGCTGCAGATGCTGTTAAGGTGTGTCTTGGTGAAACAGAGGGGTTTTCTCTTACATGTCACTCCAATGGTGAACACAGAATGGCACTCCGAGGGGCTTTGCACATACTCTTTTAAAGGAGAAGTGAAATACTTGATGTTTTTATTTCCCTCCCAGTGGAAGGTGGGTAAGTAGACCTTTGTGCCAGGATTAGTGCCTTTTAATTACGACATGACAGGTTTTATTCTGTTAAAGGCAACATCTATCATTGTGATAATTTTGAAGTGCTTCAATAAAGTGTTGTTGAAAACCATTTTTTTTGCATATTCATCTGTAGTAGGACAGCTGCTTTTATTATTTAGAAGTATCTAAGAACCCTCTACCTAACGGTGGGAAATATTTGGGTAGCTTTAACTATGTAACTTCATCTGGAGACTGTAAACCTTGTGCTCAGCAGGGGCAACTTTGAGAGGTCAGGCTGTGAAATTCCCATTTCTGATTATTTTTGGGCTGATACTGGAAGCATTTGTTGGTCTCATTTGTGTTTCTCTCTGAAAAGACCCATTGGGTTGAAGTTCCTATAACTATTCAACAAGCAGTGCAAATATAGCAGCAGAGGAAGAAAAAGTAGTTGTGTGTGAAATTTAAAGATAAACGTGATTCTCTTAAGAGTCTCAAGAGTAAGTAACGTGTATAATTGTGTTAACTTGGGGTGTGGATGCTTCAGTCTTTGCAACAAGGAGGAATTTTCCTCATTTTTTAGAGTCCATAATGAATTCCTTTCTTGGTGTGTGAATAACATACAAAAGATCCATGAATTCTGCAGACTGAGGAAGGGAAGTGAAAGATTGACCAAGCTAGAGGATTTTGCCAGAAGTCAGCATAGACCACTGAGTTGTGATACTTGTTTTGATTTGGATTTATTCATTTTGCTGTTTCTGTTGCAGTAATTGGAAAACAAAGAGCAAGATCTGACTTCTGAACTACTCTAAAATACAGGCTGAAGACAGATCATTATTGTCTGGTAGTCTGTCTATGCATAATAAGTCCTTTATTTTTTTTTTCCTCTGTAGGCATTTTTCATATTCTGTCCCATTTCCTTGTAACAAATCAGGCACTTTGGTAAAAGGACACAACACCAGAGTGACCAGGGCTGCTCAGTCCAGTGACAAGTGGCCCCATTCACAGCGCTACTCGGATGCTCTCGAGGTTGCTGAGGTAGCTTGTGCTGGGTCTCCTTTACCTCCCCCAGCTGTGGTTTCTTTCTGTTCTTTCGCTTATCTTCAAGGGGTTTGGTTTTACCAGTGCTGCCTGAGTGTGTTCATTTTCACATCTGCACGTGGCATTTGTCAGCTCTTCTGTTTCTGCAGCTGCCTCGGAGCTGCCCCGTTCTCTCTGCCCACCCCACGCTGGCTCAGCCGTGCTGTGCTCCCACCCTTGCTCTGTTTGCCACGCACTCCTGCACTGTGGGATGGAAATCCCTGTGTCCATCTCCTCCCTGACCCCGGCCCGGGAGCGTGGCTTGCCTTCCTCCCTCCTCAATTTCTTGCAGCCCGTCGGACGAGGCTCCTGCCCCTGCCCGGGGTTGTTCCGTGCCGTGTTCTGGCTCCAGGGCAGGCCCAGGTTCTCCCGGTGCCACCCGCGGGTGAGCGGGGCTGGGCTGCAGGAGCTGCGGGTCACACGTGTCACAAAATCCCAGCATCACCGGGGCTGGAAAACCCTCCAGGACCAGCGAGTCCAAGCTGTGCCCGATCCCCACCTTGTCCCCAGCCCAGAGCACTCAGTGCCACCTCCAGGAATTCCCTGCGCACCTCCAAGGACTGGGACTCCAGGCCTCCCCCTGCCAAGGCCTGAACCCCTTCCCATGGAGAAATTCCT